>JAOYSI010047315.1:25089-40498 GCA_025775065.1 Hiodon alosoides | reverse complement strand
AGGGTGCGGAGGAACAGCCCGGTTTTCTGCTCATTATGCGGCTGCCATTCACTCTGCACCAAGTTTCACGCACAGCTTCCCTGGATTAACCTCCTAGATTAAATGTGGTTTTTCATTAATGAATTGAATCACTACCCAACAGCGCGTGCAGTATAATCAAGATGATAACATTCATAAGAACCGCTAACAAATTGCTACAATTTATTTTTTTAAGTGATCAAAATAGCAATGCACGAAAAACAAGAGGCGAGATCCTCCAATGCTCACATTGTTAACTATATGAACATTATCAACAATAGCGGCATGACGACATGAGGAAATATACTGAAGGCACTTGCTTTAGTCAGCGGAACGCTATAAATTAACAGAGGAAATCGCTGGAGCGAGATAAAGGTCACAATGTATCCCTGTATCAGGGAGCATCTGAGACCGAGCTGCCAGTCTTGATAAGGTCTCCATGGCAACAAGCCAATGAGATCAAGGTCAGCGGTCAGACAGCGCACTTCCACCTGCGACGGCGTACTTCCGGGCTTCGTTGTACTAGGGGTTTGCAGATGCAAGCACATTCGCTCCGAGCTGCTCTGAACAAAACGCTGACCGCCAAGCCAGAAGCTCGTGCCGATGCCAGGCAAACTGACAGCACGCCAAAAAATTAAATCCCAGGATTCCCGGAGGGGCCACACGCAGATGCCAGGGCTTAAGCGCCGGATGTCTGTCAGGGGGCTTCTATCCACCCCGGTGAAAAATGGTGCGCCTGGATGGGCAAAAAAAGACCGGAGCCTCTGGTTCTTTCTAGTCTGGCCAGTGCGGTTAGCATAGCGCCGCTGCACGAAAATAACAGCATACGCAAGGGCTCAGGCTTGACGGACTGCGCAGAAGGAGGATTGTGATGTAATGGGTAAACATTTAAACACCCGTCACGTTCAGGCAGACGGCAGAGAAGGCAGGCGGCAGGATGATTGGTCAGATCCACGGCATCCACCTCTCTCGGCTCGACGTGCACTATGCACGGCGATGTTACGAAGAACGTGCAAAATATACCATTCTCGCTGCCTGCTGCGCGGGAGGACTGCCAATTAGAAGCTACTTTGTAGATTACGACAAGGTGTGCATTGAATGAAGTGATCAAAGCTTCAGTAAACAGAGAACCATGGCTGTGCTCAGTAATGCTGTCCGGAATGATGACACACGACCACAAATTCCAGCTCGGCAATGACTGCTTCCGTGTCTGGCGTCATCCTACTGCCAGAGAGTGGCAATGACTCACATTTGCACTCCTTACTTACTCCTAAATGCCCGGCCATCTGGCAAAGCGAACTGCAAGGTGCCGCCTCGATCCGCTCATCCACAGTGGGCTGTTTTTATAGGACATTGCTGCATGCTCTGTTTCCCTCCTCTGACCCCCGGAGAATGACAGTAATGTCACACGCCCGCCTCTCAATGCATGCTCCTTGTGGCAATCGATAGCCCAAGCATTTTTTTTAGCACTGGATATAGGCAATGGTGAAACAACAGAAGGAGGATGTCTGAAATAAGGGGCAGTGGAGGGGACGGATTAGCTTAAGCGGGAATTCATTTACTCTGTTATGGGGGACATTTCCCTCCTTCAGCTCTCACAAATCTTATTGTTCTCAATTAGCTGACTCCATATACAATTTGCATGTTCTTATCCCGTCTCTCTCTCTCTCTCTCTCTTATCTCTCTCATCTCTCTCTCTCTCGCTCTCCAATCTCTCTCTCTCATCTCACTCATCTCTCTCTCTCATCTCACTCTCTCTCTCTCGTTTTTCAGAAAGGTCACTCTCTCCCTTTTTGTTTTCATCTCACTGCAGCACGTTCACCGAGCAGGCTGCTGGCTCCTGTCACGTGACCGTCCGCACATTCGTCAAGCGGGAGCGCGCGCACGTGAGGTGGTGGGGGGGCGGCGCCTATCTGTGACGGCGGCAGAGAGGTCCCGTTCCCTCGCTGCTCGTCTGCGCAGACGAGGCAGCAGGGTGTGCGGTTCCTCCCAGGGCTGCCCTTGTCCTCAGAAAGGGAACACAACAGGGACAACTCATCCATGCCCCCCCCTCCGGTCCCCTCCCCTTTTCGTTTCGCAGAGGTAACTCACAACGATAGGCGAGGAGAGAGAAACCCACTCTGGAACAATGACTACAGATTCATTTTCTGGCTCATGTGATTTTATGAGGCTGTGATCTATACTGTAATTGATAGCCGCTTGATTAAATTGAGGGGGGGTTAAAAAGAAACAAAAAAAATAAAACTTGCTGGCCAGCAGAGCACGCTCTGAAATCCATTTACTGGTGCAAGGAATGCAATTGGCAAAAGATCCACTGTTTTAACGACAGGGGACCGGGGGGGGGGGTGGTCTGATTTCAGGCACGGTTAGACTTCATGTCTCTTCTTTCACTAAGCGCTGTTCATTTCGCCACATGCGGAGAGTGAACAGGAACAGCTCGCAGCTGTCGACGCACAGCCATCTTTCATAAAGGCCAATCGGCAAACCGCTAACGCACCAACTCTCGTTTTGCACACATTTGCCCCGGTGATGTGCGCGATTAACGCTGGCCGGACCCCGCAATTGCAGAAATGCTAAACCCCCACCTGCCCAAAACAGAGACTCCTCAACCAAGATCCTTTTTAAACAATCCGTCGGGTTGCCGGCTGTCTGAGATGTCGAGAAATCTTTCTGGCATCGTATGTTCCACTAATCTTATGAAATCGAATGAAAAATAAATCATCTCAGAAATCCTGCCTAAAAATATAAAAAACAATCAAAACACACCGGAGGGAGATGAACAGGCTGAGTCAGAGGCCGTCATTGCCTCCATTCAGGAATTCTGGTGAATTTCACTCTGAGACCAAGCCTGGGTCACAACAAAGGCCAACTGAAGACACCTTCTGAGCAGGTGAGCGTGATATATTCAGACGATGAAAAGGTAATGTCTTACCTTTACAGTCTATATTAAAAATGGCTTCACTTCATACAGATATTTTCAAAGTTTGGTGTCTTCATACGGTTTACGCAAGGTTAATGCACACACTTTTTCTCGATCTGTTGTGCAAAATTTCAGACCGTGAACAGGAAGGAACAATAGATTTGCTAACTCATTATAAAAGCAAATCCACCTGAAAGTAAACTTCTAAACACTTTAACACAAATCTTTTCAACCAGCCAAGCAAGCTATATAATGTCTGGCAGTTCAGCTCACTGTAGTACAGAGATTCGAGAGCGAAGAGATTCAGTAAAATGTTGTCCTGTTGTAATGTTGTAAAAAGAAATCCTGTCAAAGGAAAGATAGCAAAAAGAACCCGTTTGTTTCAAACGCTCCGAGCTGAGTGACCAGCACCATTCCACCGGGGCCCCTCCTGGTGTCTCACACAGCCCAGCAGCTGTTGGTGACTGCTGGGAGAGAGTTAACTGGGAGCAGCCTACCTTCTGGGTCTCCGGCGCACTCCGTCACTGACGGGGGGAGGAAAATAAAAACCCAATACCCCCGGGCCCGTGACAGAACACGCACGGGAAATCCGCAAAAACCCAACCTGTAAATTGGTTGCAGGCCTGAGCGGCGTAGGCGGGCGGAGACAGGACCAGCGTCTCTCGCCGCCTGCTCCAGTCATCCGCCTCCCTAGACGGCCCGACGGACCTGCCTCCGGGCTTCCGAGCAAAAGCACCAACAAACCAGATGTTGTTGTTTTTCGGTCTCTCCTGCACAGGCGAGGTCAAGGGTGCGGGAATAAATCAGGGGGCCGGTTTTGCTGCGGAAGAGTGCGACGCGGACCCTTACCTCGCGGATCAGGCGGCTAAAAACCACGACAATAACAGAAAAGGGAACAAAGGGAGCAGGGGATTAAATAGAGAGCCGCGGAATCTGCCAAATCAGATTCACGTCCAATTTCCGTTAATTGGCGAGGCAGTTTTCGGCCCTTCTGGCTCGTCTGCCTGTAATTGGTCACCCCCTCGGAGCAGGGAACAGAGTCAAACTGGCAGAATGGGAAAAGGGTCTGATGAAGCTAACATAGCCATTACGTGCGCAGCCGAGCGTCGCGCGACCAGCGCCGTCCTGCTCAGGGTAATCATTTCAGCCGTTGAAATTCAGAGTGATGGCTTTAGCAGATAACCTTTTGTTCCTAGGCCTGGTGGGGGCGCAGAAGGCCTGCCTTTTTACTTAGCAACGGCTGGTGTAGGGCAAGGGGCAGACAATCCGACTGCTTTTAATCATCCGTGACCGGGGCGGTGGGAGAGGTGCCATGCGGCTCCTTGGAGCAGGGCGGCCATATTTCACAGACTTCTCCGCCAGCTGCCCTGTAACGTATATGTAACGTATAAATCACTTTGGTCTTATGGATGCCGCACGGCTCAAGGTAAATAATTCAGCATTCCACTTGGGGGCTCACGGCCTGGGTTGTCAACGTGTCCCATGCAAGGACACCCCCCCAGAATCACTGCTGTGAACGAGGGTAGCTTCATGTTACACCGAATGCGCTCCTTAGCGAGGAGCTTAAGCTTTATTCACGTGACTGATTGGAAGCCTCCCAACGACGCCTCACGAACATTATGTAACATACCACCTCAGCTCTCTGGCACAGGGGTCATCGTGAGGAAGAGATGGGTCCCACAGCAATGCTAATCCATTCAAGACCACGTGCGAGAATCGACTAAATCTAGATTTTCTGCCGAATGTTTTAAAATCGATTCATTTTTGTACGGCCAACAAAAACAAAACGAATTCCTCCTGCGTTCTACATAATTGGGTTTTTGATCACTAACTGGGTCTTTAATTGAAAGTTAAAGGGTGTAAGTCGCCAAGCTACAAACAGCGGCTTCAGTGTATTAAGAGGCACGGCACGCAGCGAGAGAAGCCACAGTCCTATTGATAAAGCAGGAAATGCTTGATCATCATAAACAAAGCATTCAAACTTTTTGCACAAAGCTCCTTCTTGAAAAGCGACAAGCTTCATTTGTATAAACGGCTAGTTTTAGCACAAATGTTCCTAACAAATATTACCCTCTTTCAAAACCAATATACTTCAATGGTCAAGACAATTGGGCCCCCATAAGTCCCATCTTCTATAAAATAGATAGTCACAACTAACTCATCAACTATGAGGATGGCCCCTGCTACTAACGGGCTATAGTTCATACAGTTATCTTCAGCACTTCCGTACTTATGCTAAGACATCCTAAAAAAAACAAGATATCATACAGAAAACGTGTCAAGTTGATCACGGCAATTGACAGCACAGTGTCATATGGTGTAAATAACGCTAAATGTCCTTTTAATAAACGGATACAGCGCTCGAGGATCTAATAAAAACCATTCAATCGCTTATCTTTTTTAGTTTTTAGGGTATTAGGAAACTGATGTATTTTGAGAATCGCAGCTGTTGAAGTTATTACTGACCACAGCCGGTCACGCTGTACCGAGCGGTCGTGAGCTCGTTCTCTGTCAAGCGGATCAAATCCCCGGGTTTGTCAAGTGGCAGTACTCTCCTGAGTTCCCTCCGGCTCCCTACGCCGTGTGGAGGGCAGCAGCGCGCACACAATCCCCTTACCAGTTGTCCAGCTCTGGCTCCAGCTCCAGCAGGGATTGGGTCTTCTCCGAGGTACAGTGCAAGCACCACATCTTGGTCCCCCGAGCCCCCCCGGAAAAACGCGTTACCGGCGCCCGGACCCTCCGGCTGCGGGTCTCCTGTCGACAGCAACAGGCGCGCGACGCGGACCAGTCCCTCGCTCCCCTGGCACCCTACTACACTTTCCGGCTCTTCAGGCTGAAGCCAAGGAGAAGGACAGGGATGGGGGGGTTAGGGGTGGGGGCGTGTGAAGCTGGATCCGCAGCAGAGAGAGAGAGAGAGAGAGAGAGAGAGAGAGAGAGAGAGAGAGAGAGAGAGAGGAGGGGAATTCCGCCAAAGGCGCGCTGGCGCTGAGATTGGGGGTATACGAGCGATCTCGGGAGAGGGGCTTCAGGTCAGGCTAATAGAGCATGTGGGCAGGACCGAGGATCCCCTCCTCACCGGGTCACCGGGGACGCGCAGGAATGCGACCGGAGAGACTCCAGCAGCCGACGGAAACGAGGGAAACGCTTCTATAAATACACACGTTTTTAGGATACGGGCCACTCAACACAAAACAAGGGGCCTGCTCTCAGATGTTACAGCTGCCTCCGCCCCCATCCCCGACCCCACCACCCAAAGGCAGATCTCACTATCCCGCAGTGGAAACGTGAGCCGCCTCACTCATCCTCTTCCTGCTGGAGGCGCACAGGCGGCTCTGCTTTCGTGGCAGCGGGGAATGTTTGACTTCGTCCGTTTGCTGGCAGAGGACACGTTCCGGCTCTCTTAAAGCGACAGCGCTACTTTTTCACAGAGATGCTCCAACCAGCCAGATTAAACAAACAAAAACAAAAAACCCTTTACCTTAAAAGTTGAAATCACCGAACAAGACCAACGTATTTTGCTGCTCTCCCCTGGTGAAATAAATGTGTGTTTGCAGTGGATGTTTGATTAACATCGCTTAATCTCTGGTCAGATTTTTCTCCCTCCCATTTCCTTACATAATGAGCCAGTATGGGGACCCTACGCATTTCCCCATAATTACACAAGTCCCAAAACAACGGGCGTTGGTCAGCCATGTCTGAGATCCTATCTGGTAGTCTGGTGCCCTAAGCAGGGGTGAGGGCTGAACTTGTACTCGACCCGTCCCCCTCCCAGCAGGGGTTGGGCCTGACGGGCGCATCCCAGATAATGACGATGACAAACGGCAAATAACTCCCAGATGCTGAGTTTACAAGGCGGCCAATGGCCGGCACTCGTCTGGACACGGAGGTGAGGACGTCCTGTAATCAGAGGCTGGGACATTCTCCCCCCCGGAGAGCCAATGATTGTTTCCTCCGAGCCATTTCATCTCAGCCTCGAGTCACAGACTGCAATTAAAAGAGAACAAAAAAAAAAAAAACGGATGAGTCGCCCTCCATCGTTCCTTTCCTGGAGTGCTGGGGGATTGCCAGATACCCACTGGGCCATTTCGTTTCAGCAGCCTTCCTTCGCAGGAAAAGTGCAGCTGCCCGCAGAGCCATTTTGCGTACAACTCAACTTACACACTTAGCCGCCACCTGCCGCCGCGCTAAGCTTCCGCCGTTACTGGGTTTCTGTGGAGCTCCAGGGACCGACTGGCCGAACCGAGGCCTTGGTGGCCTGTAAGTAATAGCCCCTAAAATGAAACGCGGCTTCATCACGTTTCACTGGGGAGCGACAGACGGCCTAGAGTGAATGAATGAGAAAGCTCTTGGAGAACTATATCAACTTGCCCCGGGTCATTAGGGGGGCTTTTCCTTACGACAGGTCCGACAGAACTCAAGGCTTCCATCGCGTGAGAAACAGAGACAACGGTGGGCCCGGACTGAATTTCCTTAAAGGTGTGAATTAAGATGAGCAGATGCTCTAATAGTATCAGACAGCGGGAAATGCCTTTTCTGTGCTCTCTAAACGCCAAGGGACCAGTTTTCATTCGCATCGATTGCACAGCCAATCACAGTCAATGCCTTCATCTTTCTCCATCCAGTTTCCCCAGCCATGGTTAAACATGCACATGCCCATTGATAACAACATCCATATGAAAGATATGACCCAAGATAGGGGCCAATACAGATGCAAGATTGTGCCAGTAAAAGCAATACTTCACCCGCTTACCTTCATGGCTTAGGGGGAGTAAACCACAGAAAACCATAAAAATGCCGTCGTACAGATAAGGCTTTTCCTTTACCAAACACACGCCTGAGTCAAAACGCGAAGATCAGGGGGATGAACGCCAAAATATATGATGGTTATTTAATTATCCAGTTATTGATATTCATTATTTCCCCAAGTAATTTATGAACTTTGGAAATATGCGGAACGGCAGAATTGATCTTACATCATATAAATTTCGGCGTCGGGCGGCAGTCTAAAGATCATCAATAACTGCAACGGCGTGTCAAAGTGAATTAGTGCCTTGGTAAGTGGCCTGACAAGCGCGTTACAAACGGCTCAAGATCCTTTACTACGGCTAACGCCGACAGCTTGGGAAGCAAGGAAGGGCTCGCTTTCGTTATGTATCCCGGCGCTCTAGCAGGGCTGAAAACGTTGTAGAAACGTCTGGCAGCAAATGAGCAGGAAGACACGCACGCTGTATGTGTTCTCAATGTCAAGTGGTGATTCAGTGTCACAAACCACACTGTGCCCCCACCAGAGTCCCTCTTTCTGACAGTGAATCAGCAGTAGCCGCCTTCGGTGTTTTACAGAGTCATTCCAATTTATGGGGGGGTGAGATAATTGACGGTGAAATATAAACCAAAGTGAACATCGAGATTTTCGGTGGCCGGTTGTTTCGAGCGTATCGGAATACACGTTCCCGCAGAATGGAAGTGTCAGGGAAATTTTACCTGAAAGACATGTTCAGGGGTTTGGGCCTTACCCATTACAGCGGCATGGATGATTGCAGCAAAGGTTTAAAATTTCAATGTAAGGAAAATTTGACCAAAAACTCCGGAACACAGTTATGCATCTCGTGACACCGCCCCCATGTGACAGAATCTTCGTGGCTCAGGACAGCAGGATCAGAGCCGGGTCCACTCTCTGCCCACTGGGGAAACGGAAAACGTTAGGCCTCCTCTGGTCAGAGCCACCAAGGAAACTGCACTCCACTGACCTAGAAGTCCCTGTGCTGGTTTTACTCATCATGATATCATGCTTCAAAGGTCCGGAATGGAATCAATATGCTGTGGTGTGTTTAGAACTAATTTTTCGTGCCGCTAAGTAAAATGAAAACACCTCTTTGTAGTGATTAAACTTTTCAACTTTAAAAGAGAAAGCAGCGCAAACATGGCTTCCTGCCAAACATGCTGAATCTATTCATTCAAACCACCAGGATTTCTGTTCCTTCTCCACAGAAACAGGCAAGCTCTACGGAGGGCCCCTTTTCCACCTTAAAGGGTGCGTTTTAATGCCACAATGATGTCATGTAACAGTCCACATATTTGGCCTCCGTGGAAACAGACTTTCTGGAGTTTACACTGAAGCCCTTCACACAGCGCCTGAGAGCAATTAGGAGAGCTGAGGTCATAATGTGAGACAGCCGGCTCTATCGTACAGAATGGGGCTGTAATGTCTGCCCTTTCATTTGTAATGTTGGGGGTCTAGGCCATTTTGGGCAATAACAAGGAACTCGTTAAAAGCCTGAGCTTCTTTTTCCTCTGGGCGTCTGGAGCGCTGCATTCTTTCAAAGTGAGAGGAACCTGTTAGCATTTACCGATCACTATGTCTGCACAGCCAAAAGGTCAGCGACAGGACCAGCTAACCGTCCAGCTGAAATCAGCAAAGTGCTTTAAAAACGTGCCAGGTCTTCCTGGAAGATCTTTATTTTCCATGAACCAAAGGCAGGATTATCGTCCTTCGATTTTGGCCGATTTTGGTGCGGTCACTACTGACGACAGCTTTCCGTAACCGCCGTCTCCCATGGTTACACAAAGTAATGTGCCCAACAGCAACCCGAACCTGAAACGACCAGTTTCCGCGGCCGACCTGAAGAAGAGCAGACAAAACTCCAGGGCAGACGGCTGCGAAACATACACAACACAACCCAACACAGGCAGGGGCATGCTGGGATTGCCCAGGCCATCGTTCCTAAGGTAGCAGGACGACATCAGCAATAATTACACATGCCGGATAATCCTAACAGCCAGTCAACATCATTCTAAAGTGGAACTCTAGGCGATTATGTCTGAACGGCATGTGGCTGTAATCATACAGGTCTCGCGAGCTCCAGCGCTGCCCTGGGATAAGTACCATAAACAGTATCCACTGCATTGTCAAAAGCTGAAACAGGGTTTGAAAGAAGTCTAGTAATGTAGGCCCATTAGAGGGGTTTGGCAGTAGTTGGCAGCTATACCGTAGTCCCATCGTTCCCCATAGGTCCTTCACGTGTCTACAAAAATGCATGGCTAATCATTGTGAAGAGAGATACACCCCAGTGTAGTGTTTAATTAGACCACACAGAATGGACCCTGAGGAGCCAAGTGCTACAGTCGTAAACCCTGAGCGAGCTGCACCACTGCCTCTGGCACACGGTCGGCCACAATGGGAACTCTCAGCTCCGTGCAAAAATGGGTTTGATGGGTCGGGAAGTCCCACTCGCAGATTCCATGTCGATTCTACGCACCTCCTCGCTATTTTTGTGCAACTTCATTCAAACGACAATACGCCAAATTTGTACATAACGTGAAAAACATTTCCTTCTCTGCCACATGTCTGGAGGGATCTGATTTATTCCTACGTGGGGGAGGGGGGGAAAAAATCCCAAAATCCCTGGCTGGGTTCCCTCTCTCCTGTCCTTGGGTTTAGATCTTTGAGGGACAGGAGCTCAAGTCATGGGCTTGGCCGTGGTCCAGCACCCTAATTCCCCAAGCTCCGGAATGCCGCCCACGCGTGGCCTGCGCATTCTTGCACTCAGGAAGGGTGATTAACGGCCCTCTGGCCAGAGCACGTGGTCACAGGGCAGTGCCGCGGAGACCCAGCAGGGTGCCAACTGCTTACGCGTGGCCCAAATTGCTGACGCCTACCGTGGACAGTCCCAAATATAACCCTCTGCACGGAATACTCACAACCGTTAGACATAAGTGTATACAATTTGCATGTCGTTCCCATTGGTACAATGTTTTACGGGAATCTGTCCTTAAAGTTTTTAGAGCATTTGAATTTGTGTTTTGTTACTACAGTTCCCAGAGGTCCTATTATTCGAAGTTCGCCATGTTAATCTCCCAGCTTCGGGTCTCTTTCTGCGTTTTACACACGGGCCCCTTAGACCAGTATTTACCGTAGGGCTAATCTTAGCACGAGTATATACGACACCCCATCCACTCTGAAATAATGAACCAAAGGTGTGCACGGTCCAGATAAAGTACAGCCGGCCGCCTAGGGTGCTGCGGGTCGTAATACAAGCAGCAAGCCTCTGCTGTCTAAGTATAAACAACATCTGCCTTTGCAACGGCTTAGTTCATGCTAAAAACATGCTTATCACGATATATTTTCAGCCAGCAGCTTTTTTCATTTCACAACAAAATCCGAAGCAGCTGCAGTGGGACCAGTCTAGCCTGTGGATTCTAGTTACTTATCTAGTTATTCACGACCCCATTTCTTTTTCATATAGAGCGAGTCCTTTCATAGTGGCACGTTGCGCTCCATTTCCGCGATACATAACGGCATGATCACAAAAACAATAGCAGTTAGTTACAGCTAGGCCGAGAGAGGCGTCCTTTGAAGTGTGCACAACGACCGCAAGGATCCCATTAGGCAGAAAATCTAACGTTTGAGAAGTTACAACTGCGCGATCTGCGCAGGCGTTTGTCCGGACCCTTTAATCGACGGTCTCAGAAAACAAACACTCGCAGCTTCTCTCCTGCAAGCCGAAACGGGCCACTCAAAACATTCCCTAGTATATTACCGTCTTTTCCAGGAATGACAGCCCTGTGCTAGGAACGAGACAGGAAATCGGGGTTGTTTTTCTAAGAGGGCCCCCAAGACAAGGGCGAACGTCTCGCTGAGCGCCGCTAACGATTTCAACCTGTATGGCAAATTGCGGAGGGACGCGTGGCTCAGACTGAAGTTATGTCTTAGCTTGCTCTCCAAGCTCACTCCCCTGGGAGCTTTCACAGTTTCAACAGGCTGTGTGGCACAGACTATGAGTCATAAATATTTCAGGACAAAGCCGCGTGTTCTTCTGAAAGGGAACTAAAACTAAAGCGCCTCATTCTTTTATCCGTTGACAATTCGGTAGTTGGGGTTTGAGTAGTTTCTCGTATGAGACTTCACTTCCAAAGTATTCTGTGGATAAACAGAACTTAAAATGCTGCCCCCTTCAAAGCAAAGGCGACCATAATCTAATCCTTACATCAATAGTTTTCTTCTTCTGTTGCCAAACCAAACTCACAGATCAAACTTACACAGGGCATTAAGCTGTTTAAAATTTAATTCAAATAGGAAATTCATGAAAAATAAGGAAAAAGGGTCAGATATAATTGATCGTTCTTTTCCCTTAACTTCCAATTTGAATAAACTTTAAACAGCTTCCTGCCCGGTTGTTTACCCTGGTGTTTATTATCCTGAAATAATAAGTGCAGCATCAGTCACAGGAGCAATTACTGCGCGCCATGCTCGGAAAACACTCCGGTCGGCCACAGCCTCAATGTGACCAGAGCGAAAATAAACAAACAGATGTTCGCCGATCTTGCCTCAGCTGTCCCTGAGATTAAGGACTGCGAGGCAGCTCCTGGCGCGTCAGGGAAGAGATCGCCATCTGTTGTCCAGAAGCCGCACTGCAATCAGACTCCTTCCTCCACGATCAGCCCCGGGGGAACCGTGGCAGTCAGTCGGAGCTCTTTACAGCAGGAGCAGGCCAGGCGGTGCCGGTCGGCTCGCAGGAAGCAGACGCACTTCGGCCTTAAGCCCCTCCCTTCCAACCCAGCTGTCTGTCACACGATATAGAGGTCGCCGGTAGTTTTCGAGATGATGCTCAGCGATCAGCGCAAGCAACGTACTAAATGAGTGCTGCTCAGCCCCTCCAACCCAGTTTCTATTGGGCTCTCCTGGGGTGCGGGGCGGAGCTTAGGAGTGACACGGGACACCAGAGCAAATCAGCCTGATGGATGTGCGGACTTCAGCCTCGTCTTCGCAATGAAATCACGTAGCCCCGTGCAGAGGGCTGCGCCTGCTCTTTCTCAAGGCTGTTTTACTTTTAATGGAAAAGGAGAGGATTGAAATTCTAGGTCTGAAGCACCACAGGCTATGGGCGCGTTGCATAAGCAGCATCATTGTAGAGTGGAGATAGCAGGGTAACAGAGCACAAACCTCTCCCAGTCACAGAAAGTGCGAGAAGGAGCA
The DNA here is from genome assembly GCA_025775065.1 of Hiodon alosoides. NCBI lineage: Eukaryota > Metazoa > Chordata > Actinopteri > Hiodontiformes > Hiodontidae > Hiodon > Hiodon alosoides. The sequence goes on along the minus strand of JAOYSI010047315.1, from coordinate 27,587 downwards.
CTTCGTACCGACACTTAAATATGCCAAGTCATTCACCAGAATGTGGAAAAGCAAACGTTACACAGTTTTCCATTAGCGCTAGGTAATGCGATACCAAATGGATGGCGGCTAATAAATGCGCAATTCAAATGTGCTCCCAATTGACACTTCCACTAGAACACTTGAACACTGTGTGTAATTGATATATATTTAAGCGTGTATATTTGTGAAAATTCCACATTCACTACGTCTCTCTAGCAGAAGGCTTGATCTGTTTGTTTAAACTGCGGTGATAGCAGTGTGTGTCTGACAAGGGTCTTTCCTGGAACGTTTTTTTGACCCTGGCACACTTGTCCTACTAACAGAATCCAAACAAACGACGGCGGGAGAATGACTCTGGGAAGAATGACGCCATTGTCCTTGAGCTGACAGGAAAGGAGGCAGTCGATACTAGCTCAGATGAGAACCCGCCCTGCTTCACCTGCCACCGTCTCACCGGCACCATCCCAAGCCATTCATCGCGGTCCCATTCGGTGTCATGAGTTTCACAACACATTACTGCCGTCATTTCAGTGCCAGTAGCATGCCATGGGCACCCGCTGCCCGTTTCCCTGCCTGAGTACCAATATCAGCTATTGAAAGTTTTTACCACTTAGAAATTGGCTAGCCCAAAAAGAATACATGAACTGAAATGTAGCCATTTGTTTACTACAACTTTATCTAATAGATACAAAACCTTTTACTCCTTAATTATTTCAAAGTTCTGGTGCCAAACACGTATCTTACCGGCTGAGTTGACAAGTTTTTTTCCCCCCAGGTAACCAGCTTGCCCACAATCCTGGTCTCCTTCAAAGTTCCCAGCACCTGCGATGCGGCAACTCCTCGCAAAACCGACCACGTGGCAGACACTCTTCCGCGGTTCGACCCCGCAAGATATGTGGAAGTGGTGGCCAGCGGGCCCCGACTCGGGTCCTTGTTGCTTTCCCCTGGACGTCCAGCCGCTTGCCTCTGGCGTCTGCGCCCGGCGAGGAGACACTGAGGCTATTGAGTGGCACAGAGCGCCTTCCCGTCCTGCAGCAGCTCAAGGCGCTGTTTATGTTGGCAGATGGGATAAAGGCAGCCTTTCTCGTGCCTGTGGAGCTGTATATTTTACACAGACACTGGAGGAAAACTCAGACGTGAAGGGGCTGGGCAGGCCACTGCAACTATTATGTCTAGGCGTCAGGACTTTTTGTGGGAGGGGTGTGAGTAAGGCTGAAGCACATTTGTATAAGCGTTACAGATCCGGATCCTCATTTCTAGTTTCAAAGGCACAATCTCACTTTATTTTATTTATTTTTAACAGTCGCAGACTATAACAAATACAGATGGGTGCTACCGTTTCCTTCCACGCCCTAGAACAAGAGGCAGGAAGAAACGCCCACACAGGCCGTCAGCAGACATATTTAGATGCCACAAATTAAAACTTTCACTTCATTGGTCTTGTAGCAGTGGCTACTCATAAAAGGAACGCAACCCCGGTAAATCATTTCACTGAGGGAGCTTTATATGGAACTGGGTATGTGATCTGTGACTCACGCTTCTAAATGTCAAAGCAAAACAGCTGATGAGCCAATGGAATATGCTGTTTGGAATTTAATCTAAAAGAAAGAAATGTGAAAAGATTGAATTTATCTCATATTTAGAACACTTTTAAATTTATTTCTTAAATAATCAAGGTTTTGGAAAATATGAATTTAACTTAAATTTGCACATTTTTACACAATAGCTCTCAATGACTTATTAAAATGTTTCATTTTCTTTGTTTTAAATATTAAAAAGTCAGTCCTAACAACAAGTTGTACATACCCTGCTGCACCTTTAAATGTGAATTTATATAAACATGACAACAGAATTAGTGACATAATTGCTCACATGATTCACACAAAATTATATAGTTGTAGGTTTTTCTCCAGCAGAAATTGGCTGGGTGACTAAACGCCAATTCACTGAGCACATCACTAACAATAAGGTGTCATACTGTCCAGAAATTTAAACATCCTATTGTCATGTTTAAACATAACTCTAAAACACACAATAAATTGTAAACTGTTCATCAGCAGATGCCTTTGAAAAATCCGTTCAACATTTATTAGCCAATTACACGTTTATATTCCCTTTTCCATGACCTCATGCGTTGTTTTAAATGGCGCTAATTTTAATTAACTTCTGGGAACTGGTAGTAAGGACCTTAACGATACTTTTGAACATGCAGGAGGCTCACTGCCAGCATACCAACAAATGTAGCGCATACCGCATATTTAAAATGTGTTTATGGAACTTTATTTGTGCAAAAGCCATAGCCATTAGTGTCACATCTTACTTCAATGTGTTCAGTGAATGGCTAGCCAAAAAATCTGTGCTGGGCCTCACAGATTTCTTTAAAAATATTATTAAAAAAGAACACACACACACACACACACACACACACACACAAATACATTTTAGTTTAATCAAGAATAATTTTAACATGTTGAAAT
>JAOYSI010047315.1:6781-21561 GCA_025775065.1 Hiodon alosoides | reverse complement strand
CTATTTTTGGCTATCAGCAACATCATAATCTCAGCTTCCATCAGACACATCTGAGTAAGGCATGTCTCCACAAGTCATAAGGGGGGTGGAGTTTCGGAACAGCCGTCCAGAGGCTTGTCTATCACGGAGATACATTTTTTTTGATACCCCTCCATCACTGCGAGGCTCTGTGTGCAACAACTGAAAACCCTCACATCTGCTTCCTACGGAGGACATCTGAACAGTAACACAGGAAGAGGAGCAGAGGACTGTGATGCATTTCAGAGTCTAAATAAAAGTTTATAATCACAAGCTGTTGTGGTGTCATATAATACACACCAACGGCTTCATCAAATACATATGTTATAACTTGTAACCCCATTTACTTTTTTATAGTAAATATTTAATTGAAAATATACGCTTGACGTAGGATAAAATGTGTTCTGGTATACACTACGGACTGCTGTTAAAAGGTTTAAATTTTTTTTCAAAGTACCCTTACTTTTTAGTTTAGGAACTAAAAAATATGATTCCTTCGAACAAAAGCAGAATTTTTTCCCCCAGTATAGGCTTGTGCTATGATTACAAGTAGCTGAGATGGATGGTGAACCCTTGGAACAAGGCTTCTATGGATTAAATAGGATGCAATATGGCAACAGGAAATGCAGACATTTCACATGCTGAATCGATCACATGGCCCAATGCTATGCACTGTCATTTCATCATTTTGGCTATGGTCTGAGCAACAGCAATTGTTTGCAGCAATCGCCATAGATGAGTAAAGGATACGAGATGTTCTTTGCCACCTAACACAAAATTATCGAAACAACCAGTTGACAGCAACAAACCCAAGAACCAACAGCCAATCAAGATGCAGCTGCAAACATTTTTGCTTTTTCCTCTTCAGAAAGTCCAGAGAAACAAAAGCCATTTGGAGTCACCCTGCGATCAATAAGAGTCAGAGGTGGTCAACTTCTGCTGCCGACTCTTTTCAGCGTGATGGATCTCTGCAGACACGCAAATTGTGCTCCCACAGAGATCAGCAAACCCCAGGGTATTTCAAAAGTTCAGCCATTGCCTGTGGCCTTTTCACTTGGCTACATTAAATTAGCAGAGTCTGTTGCAAAACAAATGCATGGAGTTAAGTGTAAGAACCACGCTAATTACAACCACGTTCAAAGGCTTTGAAATTCAGGCTAGGGCTGGTGAAACAATGCGACATCGTGGCTCCCTCTGAGAGCGATTCTGAGCTTAAAATCCAACGCTGGATTATCTTTAACAATCTAACAATCCAAGCGACAACGCTTTTCTCAGATTTCATCTCCGCCCTCATACAGCTGTATCTGCTGTACGTAATCTGAAGCCGGCACACGTTCTACATGCAAAACTTCACAAATGCAGCCAGTTCCTAGAAAAGGTAAGGTTTTTAGAACACGTGTTCATGATTCACCCTGCAGCTCATGTCCTCAGAACAGACGTCGCCTTCAATCAGACTCCTAATTACAAGGTTACCTCTAGAGGGGACAAAAAGAGTTTTCAGTTGTTTTGTTGCAAATGACAAAAATGAAGCAGCCAGTGCAGTAATTGGAGTTAATCTCCCTAAACAGAGTTAAGGTGATTTTAAAAATGCACTCTGACACATTACATCCTCCACAATTAGTCAAAAATGCTGATCGATGACCAGTGCCAACATCATTGCATTAGCAATACCCTGGTAAACCATCAGCTCCCAAATAAAGAAGTGTTTGGTCCTTTTATGTCACCAGTTACACAAACAGCAAACAGATTTAAAGACACAGCAAAGGTATTTCAAGGAGATCTTAGTCGTACCATTTCAAACGTCGCTCCTTAGTAATCCTCTTGTTTTCATTTTACCCTGTGTGGCTAAAATGAGCACGGGAAGCTGATGAGAAAAACGTAAATGGTCATTTATAAACAAAATAAGAAATTTCCAGCTTAAATAAAATGGCAGCATTCATTTCTACTATGCTGATAGTGTCTTCATTTGTGAAGGCTGACGAGTGCTAAACTTTTTTACCAAGACCACAGGAAATCCATTCCGGTACAAATTCATAACTACCAAGAATTTCATTACTGCTGCATTATCTGGCCGAAAGCAGATTAAAGGGGCATAATCTCTTCCCCCACCACCCACCACCACACAAAAGGCAACAGAAAAACAGGTTACTGCAAACGACAGTGTGAAAGGGTAGGTTTCACGTGCAAGGGAAAACTTAGCTGTCCCAGAGTAAAGTGTACTCCAACATGAGAGAGACAGAGACGGTGGAGAGCCGCTCGACCAGGACATTTCATTTGTTGTATCAAAAGACCATAGGAAACCATCCAATCTGCAAACGACTTTCCATACGTCCAGGTCAGCTGTTTCTACATACATGGGGGGTTGCTAGCCTGATGTAATGCATAAACTCGGGAAGCTGTTTAAGAAATCGATGCAGATTCATCACGGAGCCGGCCGGCCTGTGTGCGGCCATACAACTAATTGAAAAGATGGGTGAGGGTGCTCCCCATCCCCGCACAGATCAATGCCTTTAATTGTGAAAGGGTCCCGCTTACCCTCCTCCAAGAGGGCCCCGGTGCAAAATACCCCATGGAGAGCCTTCAAGATTCCGGCTGGGTTAACTAAACACACACACACACACACACACACACACACACACACACACACACACACACACACACACACACACACACACACCTCAGAAGCACTGCATCAGAATGGAGATGACATCAGACTAAAGAGCCGAGCAGCAGCCTGCGCAGATGCTCTCAAAGTGCTGCAGTCTGAGCAGAGACACCTGGCGGGGTAGGTTAATGCTAACGCTAACGCTAACGCTAACGCGAACACAGCCTGCTCCTGCTCATGTAGCCCCGACACCGACCTCAAATCCACATCCACCTACCTCTGGACCCGGCTGGCGAACCCCCGTCCCCTCAGCGACGTCCCAGGCAGAGCGGGAGTGCTCGCCCGTTGCAGAGGATTTGCAGCGGGTATCACGGGGGGGGCGAAACGAACTGAAGAAGTGAAGAGGAAAAGCGGGGAGAGCTGCCCGCGCGCGGCAGGCAGGCAGGGAGAGAGGGAGCCGCGTTGGTGCTGGATGGCGAGGCTGAGAACACCGGGGACGGCGAGCGGCTGATGGATTTACTGATCAGCACATTCACCTAAACGTCGATGAGATGGGCAGGGCCCTCTACTTCCTCACCCCCTCCCCACCACCCCTCCTCCTCTCACTTTGTCTTTGCCTGCACTCCGATTTCTCCTGCTTTCCCTCCCACCCCCCTTTCTCGTCCTCTCTCTCTCGCTCTCGCTGCTTCTCTTTCCCTTTCCTCTTAAATCCCCCCCTCTCTCTCTCTCTCTCTCTGCGCTCTGCGTGTGAGTGTCCACTGGTTCTGCTCAGCTCCCCCCATTCTGCACTCTCTCTGCACTCTGCGTGTGCATGTCCACTGGTTCTGCTGCTCTCAGGCTCCCCAGACTCCACGACTGCCCTATGCTGCAAGGTCACGGCTCGCCTCAGCTCCTTTCCAGGTCAAAAGGCAGAGCGGAGAGCCGGGGGGCCAGGGTTGAGCACGGAGCAGCACAAATGTTGGAGCGCCCCCTTACATCACAGATCAGAGGGCTGGAGGTCCAGGGCTGAGGACAGAGAGCTCTTAATGCTACATCGAAGACGACAGAGACATACATGCGTTAGAGCGCCCCCTCACAGAGCAGGGTACATATGCAGCTTTGGAATTAACCAAAGCCTACCATCAACTCTCATTTTTTTTATCTGACATCTTCCAACCAATTTATTAAATTAGTATGTCGCCGATGCAGGCTTACCCTCAAAATGGATAACCGAAAGTTCAGGACACCCACGTCCACCCATGCAACTGCCTATAGTAGCCCCAGAAACAGGAAATGTCTTGTATTGCGATACTACCCCAGATAGTTCCGCAAGATTACAAATAATAGAGTTTCCAACGGACTGTACCTTCCGAGTTCAGTTTTACTTTTATAAAAAACATTACCGGGGAACTAAACCTTTAGGCTTTAATAGAAACTATCAATACAGGTTGGATCACAAAAGAGTATCAGCAATATAATGACTAGTCCAGACGGTTAAAACTGATGGGATAAGTCCTCAACTTTGACTTGGTAGAGGTAAAATTACAGACTCAATATATATATATATATATATATATATATATATATATGTAACTAAAAACAAGCATATTTCACTTAGATCAGACTTTTCAGGATTTAGATCAGACTTGATCACCCAATTGTTCAAGAGGTACTAATGGAATCTAAAATAGAATATAATATTATTTTTTCCAATTAAATGTATTTCCATACAGAAATAAAAATGTAAATGAATACCATGAGATAAGTATAATTAATTCAAATCTTATGCAAATATCCCAGATTTGGTTCTGAAAGAAAGAAAGGAAAAAAAAACTCTCCATAATTGCATATGTCTTGTTTGAGGATCGCTGTTTGGTGACCTGGTTTAGTGAGGTTCACTGTTGACCCCACCCAGCCTGGTGGTCACCAGTGTACATTGCTGCAAGAGTTCCATATCAAATAACTGCCAGTCAGAAGAACCTTTCCAAGTCGAAAAAATGTGTATAAATATGAACGAATATGACCCTGACTACCCAAGTGGGTGGGTAAGCAGTCACAGGTAAGAGGCTCAAAAACAATGGGATTTGACATTCGGCAAACAGCTGTTCACATCTCTCTCCCTTCTTTTCATCCAGGACAGTCACGCGAGTTCACTCAGACGTCCTTTGGACAATACCATTGCAATGCACCGTCCTTAGAAAAACCTGCTACATCGGTCATTGAGTTTTTCAATTGAAATCTAAGCTGCAGTCCCTTTGACTCTACGAGGTCACATTGTCCCCTTTTTAAAATCGTACCTGTCATGCTACCTCCAGTTTTAGAAGTTGTGTCTAGAGGTGACTCAGAAGAACCTGCAAGCATGTAATGTAACCCAATTAGTCCATTAATTATTCACACATCCAAATTCCAAAAGGAGGAAAGTTATAGAGTCAATCAGGCACCCTTCCCCTTCTGTTGCTAAGCAGGACCAAGCCCAATGCAAACAGGATGACTTTTTAAAGATTCAAATTTCAATAATCATAAAAAATAAAAACACCCACTAGAAACAACCACCTAAGTGAAACATAATAAACAGAAAAAATGGTTCATTTTAAATACAAATTGAACTTTGTTGTTAAGTTTTTTTTCCACTGTCCCTGATTATTACTAGGACTCATGGAACCAGATGCCCTTCACGTTCAGACAGACGAAACCTGACATTCACACTTAATTGGTACTTAGGAACCAAGCTGACAGATTTGCTTCATACTCATACAGAACTGGAGGTGAATACAGAATACGGAGAAAAGAACGATCCCCTGTCACACTCTGGGTTTCAGGGTGTTGTCTGGGAAAGGGGAAATGGGCTGCCCTTGTTGTCTCTTCAATAGCCACGACGGATGAATCTTTTACAAGCTGTGACAGCAAAGACAGGGGCTTTACTCTGAAAGAGTGGGTCTTTCTGACTGATGGAAGGGGCCACAGAGGGCCACAGAGGGCCCGGAGGAACCATCACTTCAACAACAGAAGAGCAAAAAAAAAAAAAAACTAAAGAGGAAACAAAGAAAGGAAAAAAGGAAAATAAACAGAGCAACAGAAGTATGAGAAAATACACAAGTCTTGGTTTTGGTTTAATGATTTTTTAGGGACACAAAATCCACTTTGTCGACTCACTGAACTCACTGAGAGTATAAATAATGAGCAAATTAGAAAACGCATGTAATGTATCATTGAAAGAGAAGAACTCTGGTAAGCCTAATCAAATTGCTCTGTGCATAAATTTCTCTGTGGATGGCACTCGACTAATAAATGCTGTTTTGGGGGGGAAAAATCTTGAATTCACCAGTAGAGGGAGTCAACACACAGGCATTCATGTTTTCACAATCGCTTACACAAACTGTGGTAAAGTAGAAGACACAGTGGCTGGATTTATTTCTCACAATGGTAGTATCAGATTGAATAAGTAATACTTATAACAAATAAAAGTTCAATGCACCATTCTGCACACATCCCATGTATGATACCCCTGATCCCTTGGGTTAAGTTGCCTTTACTGTGATCTCTTCTAAATGAGAAAAACAGACCTCAATGGATATTAACATGCCATGGGACTGTAGTACCATTCAATTAGTTTTTCCTTCAAGGAAGTGCGGCCAGTCCCTGATAAACCACAAGACGTGTGAAGGGTTTTCGTTTGGCCCGGATGAAAGGTTCCACACGGAACATTTGCACACACAAGCGTTTGTTTTGGGGAAGCTGTAGCGAGAGCACTCCAGCCGTTTCCATTCTCTCTCCAATTAACAAGGCAAACAGCGCGAGTTGGGGAGCACCGTTTTCTTCTCTCGTCCACGCACGCCCTGGGGAGCTCATTAAAGGGAGCCGCGGAGTAGAAACGAACTGGAACAAGTTCTTAGAGGAGACTTTGGTATTGCAGAACCAAAACAAAAGAGAAGGGGAAAAAGGAGAGGGGAACCTTCAATTTAAATCGAAACAAAAGGCCATGCCACTCAAGAAAACCAGGCATAAGGAACAAGAAGACAACATAAGGCTGTTCTGAAAATGTACATTTTAAATGCTGTATGAGTCGTGGTGACTCTACTTACGGTTTCCTTCATAAAAAGGACTGCTCTGTCACCAGACGTGGGTAAACTGGCTGGCACGTGGGGCACGATTTAGAGTACAGCCGTGTCTCTTTTTGAATCGATCTTTCACACAAGCCAAATCCATGTAATTACTTTTAGAAAGCAGAAAAGGAGAGGGGAATTTCCACAGCGTAACTAGTAACAACAGTGTTGGAAAACATCTGCAAAGCCCTCTCCTGAATAAAAGATGTCAAAGAGACATCCAGAGTTGCCAGGGAATATGAGGGGCAGTGTGTACTTCACGAAAGGCCCAGGCTTTTGTATAAATGCCTTACATCATTCTTATGTGTAAGAACTCTATAAACACTATGTACTATACTAAAGGCTATGGCATTGTGACTATTTCACAAAGGTCTGACAGTGCAGTTTTACCACGGTGTTGTTATTAAATTCTCACATTAACAGGTTTCATTAGAGGGTAAACATGCAGCCTTTCCAAGACAGGAGACACCACACGCCAACAAAACGCAACCAGGACGTGTGCTGCGGTCCGCTCTAAAATCCCCTGGGGGGTACAACTGGGGTAGGATGGGCTCCACTGACTGACGCCGGGAGATTAGTGTTTACCCTACGAACGGGGTAAACACCCGACTTTAATGAGTGTTTACAGTCCGGACCGACAGCCCTGAAAGTGCGCCGGCTTTTCCCTAGCTGCCACTTTGCTACACAACGGCGCAGCTGCTAATTTGTGGGCCAGGGAACCAATTTTCATGCTAGGTGATGGACATGCTGTCCATGCCTTTATAGCAAGCACACTACATCATTACATTATTTATTTGCCTGGCAGGGGCTCTTCTCACGAGCAACTTTAAAAGCGTTCAAAACGGTTTCAGCCCGGCAGACTTTTCCCCCCCTGCCATGGTCACAGTTTTGTATACAAATTATAGCCTTCGAAAGGCACGCGGTGTTGAAAAAGTGTCATCCAAGTGCATCTGCCACAGCATCTACAAAGCATTGCATTACATCGGGTCCAGTGTTAGACACCCAGCCCTTCATTGGTCCTCTTCTCGTGATTCAGCAGACAAAGTGGCTACAACGAAGCTTCTGCATTCGTGCAGGCAGGAAATACTGAAATACCCTATCTATAAAAATATATATATATATTTTTAATAATATTAAAAGTGGTTTATAAGTGCTGGCTGACCGCTCACTTCTCTACAAAACTTAATTCCGCAGCCTAATTGTACATCTTCAACAACACTTCTCACATGTCCCTCTATAACGTTGAACTTTGAGGAGCGGATGGACAGCTAGTTACAAAAACTGACAAATGCGGGTCTGGTGGGGGGAGAAAGTAAGGTTACTTAAGTTGGCAAGCTACCTATGTCTGTTTTAGAGTATACAAATCAAATGCTCTGTTTTTGTAGCCTGTTCTTTGTGTGTGCCTAATGTTAGCTACTTTATCTTATAAAGCTAGCTAGATAATATACATTACACTTCTACCTGGCTACGTAAACACTAGAAAATAAATCGTCTAATGCAATCTAAAACCATTTTAGTTTAAGTTTAACAATATTAGTAAAGGAACTGTTACATGAAAGCGATACAGTACTTGAGGTTTCTAACAACACCCATAGCAGTGCCAAATCATAATGATATAGCCTAATGTATCATTATGAATTGGCGCTCTGACTGCCTCCCATTTCGCTTTGGCCGTCTTCAGATTCTGTCGTTGCCAATATCGAACTCCGAGATTTAAAAACGACTAGTCTTCTATCATTTTAGCCCAACAGCCATAAGATTCAGACTATGCAAAGAGGCCCGTCGCGCGTACTTCCAATCACTTGTACCTGTCAAAACCGTTGCCCGTTATTTCTCTTTTGCTTAACTTTGCATTACCATCAGGCCCCATCTTGTGCTCACCTCCTCGGTTATTTTCTCGACAGACGCCTGATTACGGAGGCAAAATCAAGGTCCTTCTGAATCGTTGATGCAGGGTGTACCATCTGGATGCCACAAACTCACAACACGGTGATAACATGTCACTTCACACTTGCCATTCAGCAGAGATCCTGAAGCTATAGAGAGATATGTGTTAAGTAGGACTCAGAGCCTTTTATGGTCAGTGGGCCAGAGATGCCGAGGAAACAGGCTCTAAATTCTAAACCAGTATACCTAATAGTGTAAATGTAAAGCTGAGCGTTATATCAATACGGATTTACCTGTGTTCCCACCTTTTCCAGTTACAGAATTCCAAATTGCTCATAATGATCTCAAACAGAATTGGCATAGAAAGTCTCAGAACTTAAAGTTGGAAACAACGCTGCAATATCTTTCCGAATTTCGAAAAGACTCGTGAAAAAAAACATTTCAGTTTTTTTTCTGGCGATAGGATTACATAACATTCCTCTTTTCATCACCAAATGTCTTCGGCAGACAAAACAAAGGGCCATGAGAATGAGAGGCATCATTTCAAAACGACTGAATATTTATTGAATTTTGCTTTTAGTACTATGACAAATGAACATGATTCAATACGAGACACGTTGGTGACAAGGCACTGTCTGGAGAAGACTCACAGTGTCTCCTCCACATCCATTATCTGTTGACTTGAATTAATAATCTGCAATGAATTTATAATCTTACAATGCCTCAACATAATTTATCATGTACAATCAGCACTGAAATTACTGCAAACTGGCCTAGCATAATTTATCCAGCTCTTGGGTAACAACGCATGCACGGGCAAATTTAAATGCTGTTGTATCCTTGGTCAAGGAGCTGATCAAAGTAAATATCCAGTTGTGTAAATGGACAAAGGTGTAAATGAGTCTGGATTACAGTTTCTGCTAACCAGCTAAATAATAACAACACACACGCACGCACGCACGCACACACACACACACACACACACAAAGGTTGTCATATGAAGAGCTCATCAGATGGTCAAACTGCTTTTCATTAAGGGAAAGAAGACAGATTGCTGTGTGGAGACCACTGACTGTGAGGAGAGCTGTCGATGGGTTATAATAGGTCCGCCAGCTGCCTGGGCCTCGTTGACATCCCATTCGCTACGCACTCCCGAGCCCAGCTGATCACATGAGGCCAACCCCTGACCACTGCATTGTGGTTGTTTACCCATCATTAGAGGCTTAGGGCCTGACTAGCACACAACCAACACACGGTTCTGAATGACCGTCTCTTTTAACAGATTTATATACAAATGACAGCTGTGGTCGATCTAATAAATAAATAAACAAACAAATGAATAAAACATTAACTTGCTTCTCCCATAGAGGTACCAGTCATATCATTTCTGGCGCCCACGCCTGGTTTGCACTTTGATCACCTGTCCTACAAACTCAAGTCAAGTGCAGCTCATCCAAGTAGTCAACTGAACAGTTTTCAGGATCCGTCTTCAGAACAGTCAATAACTCTGCCTTTGTTCCGGGAGCGTTTCAATAGCAAGAAAGCCAAACAATAACCATGCGCCGTAAAGCCCTCCGCCCATCAATCAACACGCCGCTAAAACTTTGAAGTGAATATTTCTTTTTTTTTGTGTTTTTTTAACAATGCGGTATATCACCAGAACAGTATGCCACCAAAGTCAGGCAGAGGCCCGCAGCTATGTGTTAAAATCTTTTTTAAAAGATTATTTCTGGTTTGGTATCAGACTTAACAGCCGATTGAACCATTGGCAGTCAACACACTTAACAAACTCACTTTGCTTCTAAATATGGGGGGGCAAAACAATTAGCCTGACATAATGACATAATTACCTTGAATCCTTAGCACCAAAGACCACCCTCTTTGTTGTAATAAAAGAACAATAAAAAATAAGGACTATGGCCGTATTTCAGTTCATTCCCTTAGCTCTTGTTGCACCAAAACACTAAGAAAAGAAAGTACTACCAAAAAGAAAAGAAGTTTACTTCTGTTATATTTCTGTTCCAAACGCAAACGTGATTTCTCCTTTCTGTGCTTTAGTTTGAGACCCCATGGAGCTGGTTATTATTCAAAGACCCGCAGACAAGCCAGTGAGTCCTGGGCACAGCTGTTTTCTAGCGACCCGTGAGACATCTGAGGCCAACCTCACTGGCTCGAAACGGTGAACGCTGAGGGCTGCAATTTCGAGGGGGTCCAGCAAACCATTAGAACGTTCTTTTAGCTTCAAAAAAAGCGCTTCCAAAGGCGACAAGAATAGTATGTTCTTGAAGCGGCCGCTGTTAATATTTCCGAATAACCGGAGAAAATGGATGGACTTCGGCAGATACGCAGGGGCAGATGTCCCTCGGGATTTGTGATGGGAGGCAGGCACTCTCAAGCGCGTGTTATTTTTGAAATCCAGATGACACTGAAAACATGCCCCTCTGAACGAGATGACTCCACCACAGCTCCCAAATGATTTAAACAGACGGCGAAAAAAAAACAACTGGAAAACAAACCTTGTGAAAATAATCATGGCAGAGGATTGTTTTTTCCTGGAGGAGTGGCCCAGCGAACACCAGAGAGCGGAGGGAATTGTTGCCGGAACAGCAGTTCTTTTGTTGTTCTCAGTGATTGGATATAGGGTTACTCCGTTCACGGCCTTTGGCCTTTCTACCAGGGTACCTCTGCTGCTTAAACGTGGAGAAACCCTTCCCTAAAAAAAGCTTCCCAATTCTCAATTCAGAAATATGACATCTGATCTGTAATTCATAAATACTAAATAATACGCACACCTAAATAAATAATGAATAAAAACAAATAGAATGATCTCCCCATTAAGCCTCTTGCCTGTGCTGAAAACCTCAAAATGGCCTTAGAAGATTTGCCTGCGGCCATATTAGTAATGTTTCTAAGCTTTAGATCAGTTACTGTTCTTTTGTTACATTATACACTATATTATTTCAAATATTTCCTCTCTGAATGCTTCCACTTGATCTGTTGCCGTGGCAACACTACAGCCATAACGGTGTTTAAATGAATTATAAAACCGCTCATGACCACCTCATTGTGAACAGTTCGCACCAGCAGCGCCGGCGACGATCTCCTCTGATAACATCGCCTCCTTCTGACTCATCACTCAAAAGTCACGTTTTATGCTGGTTAAGTTTTCTGAGGACACAAAAAAAATGGACTGTGATCGCTCAGACGGAACAAGGTGTCCTGGCAGTGTGTTCTCTGTGAAGGAAATAATGTACCTCACAGCATCCAGCAACATTTTAAAGTGCCAGAGTGGAGCACATCCCACCCCAAATCGTTGGCTAAAAAAACACATAAATAGCAATGACAGGGCCGGTTTCCTCCTCCCAGTGGCATGTTTCTGTTTCTCCCTTTCATCCCTTACCTGCCACACCGAGTGTGTTGCCTTACTTCTGACAACTACAGCATTTTGCATGTAGTGCAGCGGAATCTGCTATGCGCTACGAGGTCGGCCCTGGGTCAACGTGAGATGGATTAACCACTTGGTAAGATGCACAGAACATGCCCCAGGTGGCAGGTTATATTTTTTAAGATATGTTTTTAGAGTAGCTTCTTGAGGAGCCACCACAGCTGTATCGCGTCTTCCCCCACTTTGCTCCTGAGATCAGTAGCTAATTAACGCTAAATGCTAAAATAGCTCCTAAAATTTAGGAGAAAAGCAGCAGTCGAAAAGCTTAAAATTAGGTAACGTTACTCCAGTAATTAAAATAAGTGGCGCAGTGGCTAGTTTTAGGTCTTCACTGATGTCAGCCTGTTTAGTAGGTGTGCGTCGGAGTAAATTTGGGGTGGAAGATTTTTTTAAATCTTTACCGGAGCTCCAATTTGAACAGTTCCAGCTGAATTCAAAACCCGGAACTCATTCCTTCACTTCTCAAAGTTACAGAATTATGAATTATTATGTGGCAGAGAGCTACTGCATTCAAATTCCTCAAATTTAAGTAAGTGACTATGCCCATTGATGCTGGACGGACATGGGGGCAATAAACAGATTAGCAGCCGTGACCAACACTGACGGATTAAATTCTGTCCAGTGCTGACTTGGATCATCAAAAGGCTATCGAGGGTTGGGGACGATTCCAAAAACATAATTGCATTAAACAGTGATTTTCTTGCAGCAGACTAAGCAAGATGAAGCAGAAACGTGTAGCTAAATGCTGTGTTGTGTTTGAATCAACGCTTTGTTTATTTTGAATCAACGCATTTTACTTGTTTCTGTTTTATATCTGAATTTAGCTCCTGACCTTAAAAGGAGTCGACAAATAATATCAGGGCATTCAAAATATGAAATATTAATCGGACATAATCTGCTTCCTGACTGGCCGCCTAAAACCAAAACTAAACTTTCCCTTTCGGAACGCATCAAGTTCAATAAAATTTTAATGAAATATCTCGTAGCGTTGAAGAAAAAAGACAAAATAAAACAAGCGTTTCTTGAACACCATACACACAGTTCACGTTCAGTGAAGGTCAAGAAAACAAGGCTCACGTTACCTGCAGAGAAATGAAACGTATGCATTGAAATATTTATAACGCCTAATTAGAAAACCGGCACTGTGAATGACAGGCCAGAAAACTGATACGTTTGTCGCCGGAAACGGCAGGATGCGCACCGGTTTGTATAATAAGGGAGCCTGATGCTCGTCAGGCCACAGTCGGCCTCTGCTTGTTTAAAGGAGACCCGACTTTCACAACGTGAAGGGACCCAATGAGTTCCAGACATTGCCCTACCAACTATACCACCCACCCGCACCAGCCTGCATCTCTTATCTCGGCAGTGTAGACGCCAATGATCTCACTTGCGTTCCCCTTCGCGTGAGTGACCCGGGTATATACCATTAACGTTTTTTTCCATACAATTTTTTTGGTATTAAATTGCTCACGCTGAACAGCCAACCGCAAGACAATAAAAAATTCAGCTACATGAAAAAACAAACAAACTCCACACTGATGAAAAGAATTCCAGAGGATTGTCGAGAAACTGCGAAATTCCACACGCGTTACGTTCTCGGTGGTGCTTCCAAAGAGCGCCCCTCATAAATCGGCCCGTCAGGGACGTTGGCTTGAGTTACAGACAGGAAAACATGAGTTAGAAGCTACACAAGCTCTGCACACTTCCAAAAAACAGAAACCAAGGAGAGAGTTCCTCCCACTCATTCTCCATTTCTGAGCTATTTCAGTCCAGCTGACCTGCTGTTATTCAGACAGCCTCTTACTCACCGTCTGTGTGATCCGTATGTTTTCCCCCTCAGCTGAAGGTGTAATGAAAAAGAAATCAACTAAAGACAGTCTACTTTTTCTTTCCCCCCAGAGGAACCGGTGTAGGCTACGCACGCTGCTGAGGCATAACTTGTGCTTGTCCCGACAGCGCCGGTTGCAGTGCACCCCCCTCCCCAATTCTAGGAAGGGAGGTCCCGCCGGCGGCAGCTGAATCCGGTCACGGAGGGAAGACTGCCTGCCCGTTTATGGCCGTGCTGCCCAAAGGGAGTGGACCCTGGAGGAGGACGGCCGGTGCGAGCTGAGAAGATTCACTTCCCGGGAGGATTGGTTTCCAGCGGATTCTCGGTTCCTTGCCTCCGAGGGGCACCAGCAGAGAGCGAACGACAAGCAGAAGTCCTGGGAGAATCGTGAGGGTTTTCAGCACAGAGAGCTGCAGAGGAGCTCCGCAGGGAGAGTGCGGAGTGAGAACGTGACGGCCAACGGAGAGACACCCAGTAAATTAATAATATTCTCCGCTTGTCCCACCCCCCCCATTCCAGACTGTAGTTCAATGCCCAGATCAAATTGCTTGGGCTCTAAGGTTTCAGTGCAGCCTTTTAAAGAGCTGGGGCTTTTCATAAACACCTCGCTCAGCGCTAGCCAGGAGTTAGGGATAGAGTCAGTCAGTCCAGGCGTGATGCAAGTTTATTCCCCAAAGTTTAGTCCTCACTGATGGGCGGGGCTTATGCGCCACGAGTCACCGCTCAGGGGAAAAACCATGTACGATTGCCCATGGGCAATGACGAGCAGGGCCAAAGTCGGACAGATGTGCCAAATCGCAGGCCCGTAGACAGCGGAGAGCCAAGGGCAGGGCCAAATTCGGACAGATGTGCCAAATCGCAGGCCCGTAGACAGCGGAGAGCCAAGGGCAGGGCCAAATTCGGACAGATGTGCCA
>JAOYSI010047306.1:9231-26670 GCA_025775065.1 Hiodon alosoides | reverse complement strand
CCCCCCCCCCCCCCCCCCCCCCCCCCCCCCCCCCCCCCCCCCCCCCCCCCCCCCCCCCCCCCCCCCCCCCCAACCGTCCTGGTTGAGGATTTTCAAAAAAGTGCAATCACGTATTGGAAATGGCTCTAGGTTTCAGCTCGTTCGACCATCCCTCTGCCTTCGGACGCACAGAGAGCCAGCCCCTCCCCGGCGAAACGTTGTCCGCAGAGCGACCCTCATGGCTCGGCTGTGGTGTAAAAGTCGCCCGGCAGCAATGGGTCGCCCTCCCTCGTCTGTACCGCATGCAAACGAGCACAGCGTCTGAGACGCACTTTTGAACCGGTCTGCCCCCTCGCTGTGGGTACAGTCGCTGCCAAGGCGGTTTTGTTTTGCCTGTTTGGACCTCTTAGGTAACTGGCCCTGTGTACCCCCGTGTGAGTTTAGGGGCGCATGGAGATCGAAAGGTAGAGAAAAGACCTGCACCTCTCAGTGTGTTGTCTTCTCTGCTTACCATATTTATATATAGCAATATATATATATATATATATATATATATATATAAATATATTTATCTTAAACATTTTGTTTAAATGAATGTGACGAACTTTGACGTCTTTTTGGCAGCAGCAACAATCTCATGTACCCCATCTATCGAGAAGATGCAGTCAGGTTACTGCGAGCCACTAGGATGTCCCGCACATATTCCGACGGAGCGTACCATGACCTCCAGAGGTAGAAACACTACAGTTATATTTCTCTGCTGGTGAATTCCTATCTTGTTTTTGCTGTCTAGTTGTATCTATGTATATTATAAAAGAGATGTTGATTTTCTGTAATTGCTATCATTCCTCAGAAACACATATGTACAGCATATATGATCATTTCTTAGTAACCCTAGAATGGACTCGCTAAACTGCCCCACTCTATAACTTCTGTTGTTATTTAGTTGCTAAGAAGATTTCATTTCGTCCAGAGAAACTTACATAGATTGCAGTTTTGTTTATTTATTTAGATAAAAATACAGTTGATTATTTTAAATTTATACAGTTGATTATTTACTATAGCAATTCAGGCATATTCAACAAATGCAGTGCTGGAATTAGAACAGGTCTGGTTGCAAGTCTTGGGACTGGGAGGAAAGTTCCAGAGAATTTGGCTAATCATATTAGGTGCACAATATGACGGAAGTAATGATTGTGGTTAAAATGGTCCACACATAAGAGATGCAGTATAATTGTAATCATATCTTTATATATGTATGTGACTACTTATCTATTAAAACGATAATTACGCCACATATTTTCATATACTAAAATCTGATCAATATTATTCCTATATTATTAATATTATTATATTATTATTATATATACCAATATTATTGGTTTGGGGCTGTCATTCCTATTCCAGAGTAGGGTTGAGGGTCTTAAAGTTGAGATTTATACGTCAGAATGGGTGTCTTCGTTCAGTCGGTCCTCTTTGAGAAACACTACTGATCAATATAGTACACAGCGGGCTTCCTATTTCCTTTTTTAATCTCAAAGGTATTATTCTTTGAAATCACTAAATTATGATGTCTTTCCACTGTGCAATCGTGTTGACTTCTTCTTCGGTCTGAAGAACCTTTCGAAGTGGCTGTGGGCAGGCATTGGTTTAATTATGTAGTGGAGTCAGGGGTCAGCGTCACATTGAGCCAGTTCGCGGCCCATCACTGCTTTGACAGCCTGAAGTTCCACTATTGGCTCTGGCCCCTCCGTGCCACCAATCGGACAGCCAATCAGACACAATTCCCCAGGGAGTGAGAAATTGCTGCAACCATCCGTTTCAATAAAAATGAGACATATTAGGTTATGGCTGGTTCTGATGCCATGATGTTGATTAGGAGTGGAATTTGAGGCAGTCACTTGGTATAATAGTTGTGTATTAATAGAGCAGGTGCCCTTTGTCGATTCAGACTGTCGCTGTCTCTCTTTTTACCCCATGCGCAGGAGGATTAGGCAGGAAAGAAGAGCGTCTGTTGCCTACAACGACTTGTATGATTCTCCTGAAAGGTACCAGCACCGGGACTTACGTGTCTCCACGTGACGTAGCTGCGGAGAGTTCCTTTAGCGGTTGGCTTCGTACAAAGCTTTTAGTTTTAGAAGCCCGCCTTGCTGCTCTGCGTTAGCAGATCTGCTGGTGTGTGCTATGTACTTTTCAGTTGTCCTTGGTAGCTGTGGTCGGATTTGGAAGCGTGTAACTGTGTACAGTAGCAACAGAAGTGGTTTCGGTTCGCAGATCTTTTGCATCAATGGAAGAAAACCCCTATTAGTACCAGGTTGAGAATGGGGGCTGAAGTAGCAAGTTCTGACGTTTCAAAAATCTCTCTCCCCTCTCTTCGAAGATATTACAATGGCCCAAACCATGTCCCTAACCAATGGTCGAATCATGTAATGAATGGGACCTGTGAGGAGTACAGGTGAGTGTTTTGAGGCAGCTCTAGAGTGTCCTGTCAGCTTTTGGTGGAAGCGTTGGTCAACGTGATGACTTGACTGCTTGTAACTGAGAGCCTCTGTCGTTGGCCAGCTTGGGACATGTGTAATCACTGCCACAGTTTGGCTTACATATCAGGTAATGGTTGATCCTCCAACCCTAGGGAAACTGAAGGTCATTATAATCAGTTTTTCATCTAGCCAGATTTATTCAGAACCTTTAAACAGTCACCGCTGTACCACAATAAGCGGAGCCATTGTTGTGATGATGTTACCAAAGTTCCTGATCTTGCGTCCTGTAATAAATCGCGCAACTCTCTGTAAAGCCAGTTTTTAGTTTTGTTTAGTTTGATGGAGTGTCTTTTGCACTACAAATGCACACGTTCGCGGCGCTACGTCTTGAATGATTATAAAGAACCATGCTTTCTCTCTCTGATAGCTGATCTCTGAGTAACTTTTATGCTTTTAGTAAAAAGTCCAGATTATTGACGCATACCGCTAACTTCTGCATCCTGGAAACAGCAAAGACTCTTTACCCAAACACACACAGGTAAAATGACTAAAGATGGGGGTTTATTTCTTTAGCAGGACATGCCCGCGGATAGAGATCGAGCCTTCCACGGATACAGAAAGGTATATCGTAGTTGCTAGTAGCTGCTGTAGTTTCATGGAATGGCATGCGTCAAGCCCTTCCTAACCCTTTTAGCCGTGTGCTTTGGCGGGGGGTAGTTGCTTTGAGAGTGCACTGTGACTGATGACATTTACAGCGAATGTAATTAACGAGCAGGTCATTTAGTTGACTTGCATGCGTTGCGATTGGATGATTGAGAAAGAAATGGCGAGCCCCCTCGTGACGCTGCGCGCGGTTTCTCTTAATAATGAGATGAGATGGAAAAGGGTGAAAAATGTCATCGGAACCCGATGCCATTTGTATCAGTGTGCGGTTTCATCCTTCCGTGTTCTCTCTCTATAACGCAGGAGTCTGTAGTTAGGGAAGCTTTATTTGATACCAAAGGTTGTCCACTTTCAGGACTTTTTTCAGAGGCTTCGGCTTCTGGTCCTCAGGGTACAGCTGGGGTCAACCGCAGACTGAGCATGTGTAAGAGGGTCGTTGAAATAACTTTGTTTGCGTGTGTACTTTCTCCTTCGCTGACAAAGGGAGGAAAACGTACCAGAGGTTCTGCCTGAACCTGTTCCCCACGAGGAGGATAAGAGGTAATCCTGTAGTGTAGATAGCCATTTCTAGTCTAGTCTAGAAGGGTTAGGTTAGTCAAGCGGAGCACCTTATTTTACACACCTGGCATCTCAGACAGAACACAGACTGACCAGTGGTAAAGCTGCAGGATTTTATGGGTTAAAGGTTTTTGAAAATGTTATTTTTAAGTTGAAGACTGAGCTTTGATGGTCGTGATGTTGGACCAGAAAGCTGATGTTCTTTAATGACATGTCCAGAGGTCTGTCACTGCTGAAAGCAAGCTGCTGGTCGACATTTCACTTGGTCTCAGCTATCCGTTTTCTTTGTCTGAGTACTGTGTTCGTGGGTATTATGTCCGTTGTTTCACTCTGCCTTGTGTCGCACTGTGTGTCTTAAAGATTTTCTGTAGTTCAACGTTAAACTTGAATCAGTGATACAAACACATGGATGAATGGACCATACCTTTTCCCATGAACACCTGTTTGCCAGTGGTCCTGTGACTCTCTCGCCCACGAACACTGGTGCTAGCTCGCGTTTGATGAGCATCTGCAGTTAGCGCGTTAGCGTGCCCGTGCTGTGTGGATCAGAAAAACTGCACCCCTTGGTGAATCCGCGACCGATGGTTTAGCTCTTCGCAACCTCTGTTGAAACCTTCCTCTATAACTCCACATACACACCTTCAAGCTCCCCACTCACTTAACAGGTTCAATATCTGATTGTTGTGTCAATGGGGACGTTACATCAGCTCTCAGATGTAAACGCGCACCTTGGTTTGTACATTTATGTTTGTATTGAGTGTGCGTATGGTTCAAACTTTGGATCTTAATTCAGTATAGATTGACTTTGACCTATTTAGGTTTTTGGCCATTTAGCGGTGCAATAGTAATTTCAAACCGAATGCATTTCCAAACGGCTAATTGAAGCTTTCTGCCTGTTCAATGCCCGTTTCCACTTTTGATCTTTCCTCTAATCTTGTTGTTGCTCCACTTAAAGACTATTAACTCAGCATCCTGTGGACGCGGATCATCCAAGTTTTTTAACCTCACAGTTCCCGAGAAGACCAGGATCCAGACATGTAATCTGATCTTGAACGTCTTAACGTTTGAATGTGCCAAAATATAATCCGTCTTTTCTTTTTCCTTTGTTTTGTATTTTTGTTCTGTATTTAAAATGCTCAGAAGTATCGTCTCAGTTGCTTTTTATGCCGAATATCACAGGTTTGAGCTACACCTCCTTAAACCCACCCTCTGCCCTGTCTATCCCAGTCCAAAGGTGCCTTCTGGTGCTGGGCATGTATACCCCACGGATCCCAGAATGCCCTGGATCACCCCCTGAAGCAGTGCCGAGTCTGGCGGGATGGCTTTGTCGTGTGTTCGCCGAACCTTCAGGCCCTGGGGGCTGGCACTGAGTGGGTTTTCTGACTAACATTGCAGGACTTGCAGAGCCCTGGACAGGCATGAGTATCACAGGTCCAGGTCAGTGGACCAGCGTCCTGCGCTGGAGCGCCCCGCCCCCCGCTCCCGGTCCACGGAGCGGCCCGACTCCAACCTCATGAGGTCCATGCCGTCTTTACCGTCCGGAAGATCTGCCCCTCCCTCACCCGCCTTAACGAGGTGACCCAGACGAATCGCAACAGCTCAACTAATCCAAACCAACCCCCCTTTTTCTGACTCCCCCTCCCCCGCCCCCTGCAACAGAAAATCCCCACCTCTCCCGCCAACTCGCCTTTTAATTTTCTCCTGCAGTGACAGACCTCTTTTGTTTCCATCCATAGACTAGACACTTAGAGATGGTAGACACTAACTCCTTTTTTAAATTTTATTTTAGACACACTACTTATATCCTGAGCGGATATAATGGTGTGGGGCTGTCATCGTTTTTTCCTTTACTAACATTTTTTATGGATATATTAACGACATCCTTTTTGGTTTTCGGTGTTTGTTTACTTTCTTTTCCTCGTGGTCCATCAGCAGCTGGGTGGGTGTCTAAATCTCTCCTGCATTTGAACACTCACTAATCCGCTGTTGGCCTCTCCCCTGCAGTCTCCCATCGCCCTCTTCGCAGACTTCATAACGCCTTTTCGAGAATCACCAGATGTTTGATCGACTGATTTATGTGCCCTACGAGTCGTCCGTCGACCACCCCCCGCCCCCGCCCCCGCCCACGACTACGGCCTCCTACCTTCCCTCGGTAGCGGAGCGCAGACCAGGAGGGGCGCTGGGTTAAACTCTCCTGCCCCGTGTGAATCTGATCTTGCCCCCCCGAGTTAGCTATTCCATCAAATGGACGAAAGCCAAAAAACGGCCAGGTTTCCTCCCTTTAAAGGTGCTATGAAGGTTATTGTGCTGTGAGGTCATGGTTCCGTGCACGTCAATTTCAGCTCAACATCGCAACATATTTACAATTTTTGTGTTGTTTTATTTTGTGCGCGTGTGTGTGTGTGTGTATTACCTGTGGTGGATATGTGGAATCAGAAAGCTGAGCAATGAAAATGTCTCCTTTTCATTTCTTTGTTGATTTATGCCATCCCCACTCTTCATTTGACGAGACATTTTTCCACTCTGGTCGATGCTTGTTCGGTAGCTTAGAGGAAAGCGCAGGCCCGCGTCACCGAGGCAATCGACGTTCACCCGTTGCCTAACGAGATTAATGAGTAATCCATTCCATTTCAGTACATACGACGGCCATGCTCCCCGCCAGTGCTAGTACGCTATTGGTGGGCGCAGTCATGGCCTCGCTGATGGGGAACGCAACATTCCTCGAGCCTGCCTTGGGTAGCGGAGAACAAAGTGCCTTGCGTGTCCTAGTGACTGCGGGATGTTCAAGTCCTGCTCAGAGCGCTTTCCGTATATACTGCATTCATTTTTGAATGTTCTTCACGGCATTGTGTTTTTAATTCCGTGTTCCCTGTGTCGCAGTGCCAGATTTTAGTAGCAGTGGATTTTTTTGTATTGACATGGCATTAGCGTGTATGCATATTGCAACTTCCTCAAAAGCTGTAGTGATGATATTGTGTATGCTCCAGCAACCAGCATGATTAAAATACTAAGCTGGATTTTTTGTTACATTGTGGCTTTAGTCAAACTTTCTGCACATAAGTCAGTATGGCCTTGCACATCGGAGACGATATTGATGGTTTTATTTAAAAAATATATATATTTATATATATATATATATATATATATATATATGTGTGTGTGTGTGTGTGTGTGTGTGTGTTCATTACATGCATTTGACTTTTTTTCCTTTTGCAAATGAGTAGTTATTCCTGTCATCGTTCCCTGTCTTCAGTTTCTGTGGTTTTCACTTTTCCTATGCTGTCAATATTTATCAAATGTTTACAGGTAAATTACGTAATTACATCTAAATGTATAAGATGGTATGGGGATTACGTGATGGTTTCATCATAACGCACTGATGTGACCTCACTCAGTCTACAAATTAGGCAGCGTTAAAGTTTCTTGCAGTGTTGCCTTGAATGGTTTTTAAACGGGCCTTTTAAATAGTGCCCCTGCATATTTTTTTAAATGCTTCAAAAATTTTTTAACAGAATACTCAATTATACCTCTGTCACACCACCATGTTATAATGATTTTTGAATTTTGCTGCAACAAAACATCGCTTAGTGCGTCTAGAGTTTGGCCGTTTCTTGTTCCGACGTTAGTATCTATTCTTACAATATCAGGGTGTAATGGGGACCATCTTAACCGGCCAGAACAAACGTCGGTCTCACGTTGAATTTATTTAAGTACTCAACAAAAAAACAGTATGTCATATACATCGTCCATAATTCTTCACCACATTGTGACGATGGTTGGGAAATTCTGCAAAATGCTCTTAAAACAATGTTTATGTTCAAGTGGTAAGTACATGGCTGTCGAGATGTTAGGTACACATACAATGTTTTTCATCTGTAGTTGGCTATTTCTGTGTTTTACCTACCGTGGTTGTATGTACAATGTATACATGTGATGTATGGAGATTGTATATATGTATCTATCAATGGGCGCCAGATGCAGTTGATATCGGTGTTAAGTAAAATAGTTCTCATAGCGGTTGCATATGTCGCCGTTGTGACACCCATTTTGGATATAACAGATGTTCAGATAACAGGGCTGTAGCTAGCATAAGATTTTAACTCGGGGGGGGGGGAATAACTATACAAATTAAGTAAAAAAAAAACCTTCATTATATTCATTATACCTTTGAAAAAGGTGGAAAATTAAAAAGTTGATGTCATAATAACTTAACATATCTGTGTGCATATATACATATACACACACACTCACAAACACGCTATACTTTGTGCATGCATTCATATTTGTGTATACTGATAGTTATAACTGAACATGCTCAACTGTTAGAAGCCTTGTAGTTCTATCCGTAAACAATCAAAATTGAGGTGTCATTTTTGTCAAGTTGTCTCGGAACAAAAGTGTTTACATGACCATGCATTCAGCTGCCGTACGGCCCCAGGGTCTGATATTTTCTTACGTGAGCTGTTTTTATTAGTTTTGCCTAGTCGCTATGAAAATCAGGATTCCTTACAGAGCTTTCATCAGTCGAGGCAAAAGTATTTGCTTGTTTCACGCGTCGTTTCATTGCAGACGTTTTCTCAAATTCATGTTCAGTAGCTGTTTTTTTCCATTGGTTTTATTTACAGAATCTGGCTGTTTACGTTCAGGTTGTAGTTTGGGCGGACAGGGAGTTCATGCAGGCCAGCCTGTTTCCCGCAGT
This sequence comes from Hiodon alosoides, assembly GCA_025775065.1. Lineage (NCBI taxonomy): Eukaryota > Metazoa > Chordata > Actinopteri > Hiodontiformes > Hiodontidae > Hiodon > Hiodon alosoides. Next base: position 18,291 of record JAOYSI010047306.1, on the reverse strand, counting down.
GTTTGGTATTGCAAAAGTCTGCATGTAGGTCGAATGTGGCCTTCAGAGACACCCATGGTCCATGCAATCACTTTTGTAATTTAGGACTATCAATAAAATGCATTGAAAATGATGAATGTTTGATTGGCTTGGCTAACGGTTGGACATGTGAAGGATTGTGCATATATGTGAGCCGACATATATCTGCATAACTCACGCAGAACTTTTTTTTTTTTTCCTTCAGTGTACACGTGTCAACCATTAATTTTTGTTTTCCTCCATTAAGGGTGAGAGTTTACCCAGACACTTGACTGTCAGACCTTGCTAAGTGCGCTGGTGTTTGGTAACCCTGCGTGGCGTTCTCCCCTTCCACAGAGCCCAGCTGTCAACGCCTGTTTGGTCTCTGGCGCTTGAGAAGGTCCAGGTGGCATCCCCCAGACGCCTCTGTGCGGACGACTCTGGCCGCTCGGCCCAACCAAACGCTAATGGCTCTGTGTCTCCTAGGGCTCAGGCTCGCAGCGGACCAGTCCAAACCAGCCCCAGCGGTACCCCCATGTCTAACCGGAGAGGACGGCAGCTGCCGCAGGTCCCTTCCAAAGGCACGCTAGAGAGAAGTGAGTGACAAGATCCAAAATCCCCACTGCTGATACACCCACCACCGAACCAGACAGCTGATACACCCACCACCGCGCCACACTGCTGATACACCCACCACCGAACCAGACAGCTGATACACCCACCACTGCACCAGAAAGCTGATACACCCACACCTGAACCAGACAGCTGATACACCCACCACTGCACCAGACAGCTGATACACCCACCACCGCGCCACACTGCTGATACACCCACCACCGAACCAGACAGCTGATACACCCACCACTGCACCAGACAGCTGATACACCCACACCTGAACCAGACAGCTGATACACCCACCACCGTGCCACACTGCTGATATACCCTCCACTGAACCAGACAGCTGATACACCCACACCCAAACCAGACAGCTGATACACCCGCCACTGCACCAGACAGCTTATACACCCACCACCGTGCCACACTGCTGATACACCCACCACCGCGCCACACTGCTGATACACCTGCACCTGAACCAGACAGCTGATACACCCACTACTAGGTTTCACTGCTAATAAACCCACTGCCAGGGCACACTGCATTGGAGGAGGTCTGAGGATCACACACACTTTTTTTTCAATAAGTCCAAAGTTTTCGAGATATGGTACATATGGGGTTTGGGGTTTCTCCATTTGACTATTTTTCTTGATGTTGGCGATGTTTCGTTTCCCGCCGTTGCTCACGGTTGCAGTCACAAAACACGAATTGTGCCTGCACACACGTCCCTGCAGGTTTTTAAATGTATGCTTCAGAAACTGCTACATGTAACAGGCTCAGATAACATCTCAGTGTACCCCTGCTGTACACTTCATTATTCATGAAAATCCCTTCATTAATATAATTGGAATAATGTAGAAAATGTACCATTTATATTGCAAATATGAATTGATTTATTTATGTTATCTGGGCTTCGTTAAACGTTGCGTGTTACAATTCACATCCATGAACATATTTATTTAATATTTCTGCTTGGTTCCTTTTCTCATTCCTCTTCAGAAGATGGAGACGAAGGAATTGAGCCTTACGAAGGTTTGTAATCGCCAGTCTGCGTAATTTTGCACAGTGGGCCGCTACGAGGCCCGCTTTGCAAGATTGAGCTGGTCCGCTGTGGGTGTTGGTCGGTTTCATCTGGCTCCGTTTTCTGCGCTCTGTAGTTTTAGGAAGTGTCGCCTCTCGCTCCTCAGTAGACCGTTATCTGTTTCTGCCTCTCCTTGTTTGTGGCGTATGGTTGCTTTTTTGGTGTCAGTGTTGTTACTCGGCGATGTACAATCACAGCTCTCCATTATGTCTGCCTAGAAGCTTGTTTTTGTCTATGTTTGCAGTTTTGTGCGGAGTTATTTCAGGTAAGCGGTGTTACTCTGTTTGAAAGAATCGCTCCGTGTGAGAATCTCATGACTGATTGTCATTGCTGCTCTGTGAATTCACCAAGATACAATACAGCTGACCTGGTTTTAGCATAGAATTTACTTTTTTGGTGTATCAGTTGGATAAAACAGTAAAGAACCAAAGTTTTAATTGCATCAAACGTTCAGAGAAAAAAATAAATCATTTTAAAATGTTGCTCCGGCGAACACATTTCTGGCTTTCCTTCTGGAAAGGGAAGCTATGAATTTTCACAGTGGCAGAATTGCGCGACTACGCAGGAGTCTGAAAACCGCGTTTGATAGGAAAGTGATGTACATCCTCAAGGTGTCCTGCTGATGTGGCAGAAAGCAACTGCCTGGTGCCGTTTCCGTGTTTATAGAAAAGGCTGAGTTTTGGCAGCAGCAGTTTGTTCAGGCAGGAGGGGATGGAAAAAAAGCCAAACCAAAAAAAGACTGATGCAGGTTTAGTCACTTATATCCACATTCGCTCATCGCTCACCCGGGCGCTGAACCAATTCGGAGTGCTGTGAGGTGGGCTGTCACTCACCGTGAGTGCATGGGCTCGGGAAACGCAATTAAAAGGAATGGGCAGTGTGTGTGCGTGCACTTGTGTGTGTGCCTGCGCGTGTGTGTGTGTGTAAGCGTGTGTCTGTGTGTGTGTAAGCATGTGTGAGTGTGCGTGTGTGTGTGTAAGCTTGTGTCTGTGTGTGTTTGTGTAAGCGTGTGTGTGTGAGTGTTTAAAGCCTCGGCTGTATCACATGACCAGGGCCTTATACGACCTCATCGGCCCTACCTGTGAATTAGGGACAGGGGTCAGCTAAGGTGAGCACATCCTCGGAGGCCGGGATGAGTCAGGTGGGGAGTCAGCCTTTAGAGACCTCCCATTGGCCAAACAGAAAGAGGATTGTAGTGAAATGGCTGGTGCTCCACAAGGTCTCAGAACTCAAGCACGGCTCTCGGTGATGTCATGCTGGATTTCAAACCAAGGAGAGAGAGGATACGTGAACACCAGTTTGATAACAACGACATGAAACGGGCTAAAAACGGGCTTGTTCCTACACAGTATATAGGTTCACCTTAAACCTTGCAAATGAGATTGATGATCTCCTTGCACTTAAGGTGAAAGAGCATTAAACAGGCCTTCCAGATTTTACCCCCTATTAACCAACACCTGGGAAGATTCAGTTTGCTCCTACGGGAAGCATGTGTTTGCAGCACACACCTACCATGCCTCTGTTTCACAGAGTCTCCTCCACCCTCTTTGTCCTGTTGCTGTGTGAAGTCTAACCGCCGGCATCTGCTGTCTTGTCTTGTCTCGTCTCATGCTTGTAACCATTCACTGCGGTCAGTGGCCCCGCCCGCGGTGGAAGCAGTGGAGGAGCCCGAGCCCCCTAAACCCTCCCCGGTCCAGGCTTCTCGGCCAGGTGTGGTCTTAACCCTGCCCCCACCTCCCACATGCACACATTCTCAGCTGGAACCCCCTCCACCCCCCATAAACACCTCTGTGGTACCTCACAAGCCCACTCCATTCCCTATTTGCGGTATTGCACAGTGTTAAGGGCGTGTGACAGCTAATGCAAGGTTCAGGAGTATAAACTTGTCTGCTGAACCATGTTTCAATAAAACCTTAATTGCCAATTATTGGAGTAACACTTTAAAAGGAAAACCAACACAAGAGCAGATGTTGATTAAAATGGAAACGCTCCAGTGTTGTCCTCTTAAAGGTGCGATTAAACGTGATGAAATCATCTGTTGGCAGAGGTCGTGTCGGTTTGGTAGACTGGTGGGAAGGCACGGTCTCTGAGCTCCAAGGCTGCCATGGCAAAGGGTTTCCAGCAGGCCCCGTTTTTTTTTTTTTTTCTGGTCTTAGTTACCCCACAATTCCCCACAATTCCCGTCATGTTGGGCCTAGTCGTCTTTGAAAGCAGCGTGTTTCACTGAATCGTGCCCAATGCGTTACATGTAGTTTAAATTACTTGATCCCGATTTTTCTGTTGTTATTGGAGTCTAGAGGGCTTTGTGAAATAGCTGGAAAGTCTTTAAAATGATTGTAGTGTAGTTTGTACCCAGTAAAATATAGCAAGCAACTTATAACAATAATTGTTTATATATATATATATATAGATATAGATAGAATGGTGCGTGTATGTTTTTGTGTGCATGTAAGCATGCATGTTTGTGTGTGTGTGACTGTGTGTGTGCCCGCGCATGTGTGCGTGCGTGTGTGTGTATTTTGTCCTATGCAATGGTTCCTATCCATCCCCACCTCATTAATTTCACTGTCTGTTCCCACTCACTATAAAGACGTTGAGGAGAAGCCCCAGGGTCCACCCGTTAATGGCAGAAAAGGCAAGTCGAAGATCGTCTGCTCCTTTAGCCTGGTGCTCTAGAGGTCTGCATGGTCTCCTGTCTGCTGTTTTTGAGTGACTTACCGTTTAGCATCCAATTCCAAATGCATTTTAAGGGACAGTCAGACGGTGAAGACAGGAAGTGAATGTTTGTGCGTGTGTTCTTTGTTAGTTCTTCTGTTGTCCAGAGCGTTGAACTCTGTTCCTCAGTTCCCATCCATCCCCACCTCATTAATTTCACTGTCTGTTCCCACTCACTATAAAGACGTTGAGGAGAAGCCCCAGGGTCCACCCGTTAATGGCAGAAAAGGCAAGTCGAAGATCGTCTGCTGCTTTAGCCTGGTGTCGTAGGGGCCTGCATGCTGCCGTCTGCCCTGGTTGGAGTGACTTACCTCTGTGTGCAGTGCTGTGACGCTTATTAGGCCAGAAGCGGCCTTAGTGACTCATCTTTTCAGAGTGAAAAGGAGTGCTATGTTAGCATACTTGCTTTAGGTTAAGCGTTCGGAATTCCTGTTAAAACTCAGTCGGCCCAACGCACCTGCCTAATTTGGCGTAGTGCTTTTAGATAGCGTCAGTTTTTTGTTTTTGTTTGGTATGTACTGTTATTTTTGAGTTATTTTTCTTTTCATCTTTCTGACGATAATGTCAGTCGACTTTCTGCATTTAAATTGAGAATGGACAAAAAAATATTTGGGAATGTTGACCTGTAGGTGGCGCAAAACTCATATTGTTTGTGGAAGATTCAGTTTTGCTCTTTCTGCTGAAGGAAACATACCGTCTTAAACACCCAGCGCTTTGTCATATGACTGGAAATTGTCTAAGGATTTATAAGTTAGTCCATATTAAACTGAGAAATTTAATTAACATTAAATTCTAAAAGTTCCTGTGAAATCTTTTAAAAGCCCAACAGCCATACACACGTGTCATTTACGACTACCGCTAAGTATGTAGTTTTAGAATGAAAATTATATTTTACAGGAAATTATGTGTTCCATTACCCTTTCAAATATATATATACACGAAAGGCTAATGGAACAGTGTATTTTGAATATAATTTAAAAACAAATTTCCATATTCCCCTCTATTTCATATTTCATACAATTTCAGTCAGATAATGGGTCGGTATTTCCTGAATAATACGTTGTTTTCACATAATCTTTGCTATCTTGTGGCACCACTGCGCCACATTAGCGCACGATTTTAAGAGATCGTCGCGTTCTTGCCGGGACCAGTTTCTGCTAAGCGCGTTTACTCTCGGCTCACTCCCTCGACCGCGCTAAATCCAGCCCCGCGCTCCCGTTTTCACCAGATTACCTCCGCTGTGCGTACAATAGCGAATGAGACAGTTAGTCATAGCCGTTGCGCGGCTTTGCAGAAGCTGTTGCTGTGATCGTATTTTCTGTAATACTGGTAAAGAAGAAAGAAAATAAAAAAGGACACCGTGCTCTCCGTGAGAATGTGAAATTAGTCAGACTGTTTATTATTATTTATGATGCAGCTGTTGTGAAATGTAAGACAGGCCTTGTAGGGAAGAATCTGCACTCGGGCCTTTAGAATTTGGTCCGTATCGCAGAGGCGCCTCGGGTTTTTGGCGCGACATAAAGCTGCCAGGGTGTGCAACGTTACTTCAAACGTTAATCAAATGTTTTTTTCTTTTCTTTGAGTCTCAACATTCCTCAACTTTAATCATTTAAGATGTTAAACAGAGATTGTCCCGAATGTGAAGTGATTAACTTTCTCAGCTTGAAAGTTTAAGATGACAAAATGCAGTGCAGCCCCTGAAACTGAATAGTGTTTCATGTTTAAGTGTTATACCGCATCTGTGTTTTCTGTGTGTGTGTGTGTGTGTCAGTGGTCATTGATATGACTGGTCCTTTTTTTCTCTGGTTTGCATTAGAAGTCACGTGGGAGGACCAGCAGAAAAAAGTCAATGGTATGGTATCTGTTGGCCAGACGCAGCTGCCTCCTTCCCCCCCTGAGCTAGGTTTGTGCCGCGTGTGGAAGCCTGTTTGTCCTTGGGGCCCCGCCCGGGGAGGGGGGGCGTCCCATACAACCCCACTGTCCCACAGAGTGCCTGTGCCTCGCTGTAGCAAGTGACGTAGCATAGCTGACCGGTAGTAGCCAGCTAGCTCCTCTAGACCCGGCTAGCCTTCCACGCAGTGGCGTTTTTGTTATCAAAAGAGTAGTGGTAACCGTAACTGTGGTACTTTTGTATTACTTTCGTCAACTGCCAACTGTTATTGACGTTTCATTGTTTGTTTCCTTTGGTGTTAATAAAGTGTTAGAAATAGAGATTGATAGTTAGACAATAGAGAATGTTTCCATGGCATTGCAGCGGATACTAAAACGCTGGTTTTATAGTTAAAGCTCTAAACCATCCGTTTGGGCTCAACATATGAAACGTGACAAAGTCATTAAAAACGGCTCTTAGATGGATGTCTAGTGGGAGCGTTTTCCCGCACACACAGAGGTGTTTCAGGGCATCAGTGAAGACAGGTGATTTTGTCAGCTAGCATCATGTGTATATGCTAATGAATGATATATGCGGATCAACATCAGTTTCAGGTAATGATGAAAATCGGAGCCTAGATTAACCAAATGTTTCATGGAAAGCAGTGAACACCCCACAACTCACATCGTATTTCCTCAGGTATTGTAGAGGTCCTGTCTAGATGAACTCTTGTCTCTTTGGATCAGTGAGGTGTGTAGGGTCTAAATTGTGCAGTTGACTTACAGCTTCATAGAATTAAAGAGCTACACAATTGTACTGAGTGTTAAGTAACTGTACGTATCTCATAATTAAGTTAAGTAACTGTTATGTATCTCATAATACGCTTCAACAGAACTTAATCCTGGCTGGCACATGACATTCAGGGTCTCGAGCTCGTGTCAGGGACATGATTAAACGAACACACACACACATACCCCTCACACACGTAAGCACAAACCCACCTCACACACACAAACACTCACACAAACACACACACACACTCTCACACAAACACTCACACACACAGTCACACACTCTCACACACACACACACACACACACTCACACAGTCACACACACACACACTCACACAAACACACACACACACTCTCACACACACAGTCACACACACACACACTCACACAAACACACACACTCTCACACACACACTCACTCACACTCGCACAAACACACACTCTCACACACACACACACTCACACAGTCACACACTCTCACACACACACACTCACACAAACACACACTCTCACTCACACTCACACAGTCACACACTCTCACACACACACACTCACTCACACTCTCACACACACACACTCACTCACACTCTCACACACACTCACACACACACACACTAGATGCTGCCAGTGGAGTTTGCACGTGGAAAGGAGCTTGTCTGAGACTGAAGAAGGACCTAGCGTGGCAGATTACACAAGAGCAAAAGAGCATCGTTGTGTATAATTAATGACTAAAGAAGATGAAATGTGAGCTGATTAGAAGAAAAAGTCTGAGCCTTCCATTCCTCTGGAGAGGGTCTAATTAGAGGAACATGGATGCGTAGATGAGCATAGGATTGAATTAGCTGATAAATGTTACATAACCAGCACAAGAAGTAGCAAAGACTGTTGAGTATGTGCACAACAAAACCTATGAATCTGTTTGATATGGTCAGATTCACATTCTGACATGGTGTGTTAACAGAGAAATTAATTTGGGGTTTTAAAACTGGAGCAATTATATGTGAAGGGAAAGTTCTGCGGTTATTATATAGTTCTATGCCATTACGGGTGCGTGAATGGACCACTATACAGTGCTTGCACCATGACCACGGTGACTTGGATGTTCTGAGCTGGTTTGCTTTGTTTTTTTGGCTTGCGTTAATTACTAGGGGAAAAAAAAAACAGTAGTTGATAACAACACAGTACTTTTCCTCAGTGGCAGATATCTGCTGCTCGGGGTACGTCACAGCCTTTTTTGTGTTTGTAGAGAAAAAGAGCAAGAAGTTTATATATATATATATATATATATATATATATATATATATGATAATATTTCACCCTGTTATTCTCCCCATCGATCACCGTCTGTCATGTTTGTTTGATATTGTCCTGTTGCTTGTGTGTGTTTGCGTGTTTGCGTGTTGTTGTTATTTGATTTGCTGTTACATTGTTCTGTTCTTTTCTTTTTTTTTTCCCTCTCATTTCTGTGTTTCCTCTTCACCGCCATCTTAAAAATAAAAAGTAGAGAAGGAAGAGGAAAAACTGGAGAATGGAGATGCAGGTAGGGCTGACTGAACCCTCCTCCGTCACCATCCACCTGCCTTGTTCCTTTGTTCTCGCCTATTGTAGGACCACACCTTAGTTTTAAGTTCTATGTTCCAGTTCTGAGTTCTGGCCCGAATAGGTCCAAGGCAGAACGGTTCGGTTTTCACCTCTGGGACGCTGCATGCGTTCCGGTGATTATACATAGCGAGTTAGGTATACTGTGCTGATTATATGTAATAAGTGTAATAATAAGTATCCTGGAGCCGTTCAAACAGAGAAATGTGGGCATTGGAAATTAATCTGTTTTGTGGCGCAATACCACAAAGAAGCAGTATTTTGTACTTGGGGGGGTCAAACCGCAAACTGGGTTCACACTGCAGCACATGGTGGGTTAGAACACTGGGGTCAAACAGCAAACTGGGTTCACACTGCAGCACATGGTGGGTTAGAACACTGGGGTCAAAC
>JAOYSI010047285.1:0-26672 GCA_025775065.1 Hiodon alosoides | reverse complement strand
CTTTGTAAGTGGGAAAACCTGCAAAATCGGCAGTGTATCAAATACTTGTTCTCCCCACTGTATATGTGTGTGTATGTGTATATGTATGTATGTGGTGGATGTAACTTAACTAGCTTCTTTTCATCTGAACTTAGGTACCATCCACAGTAGTTTCTGAACCATAGAAGTCAGATTCTCTGTCCTGGAGATTACAGGTTTGTATCTGGATTATCTGCCAACTGTGACTGGCAGTCTCTTAGCTGCAGGGCGAACAGGCTGACTTGTCCAGGGTCTCGAGGGAGGGAACACAGTGCTCAACAGGCCGAGTGTTGTCTGGGGTTCAGAGGAAGTGAATGCAGTGGACAGCAGCTCGAACGTTGTCGGGTCCAGATGAAGGGAGTGCAGTGAACAACAGGCCAAACATGGTCAGGGGTCCAGAGGAAGGGAATGCAGGGAACAACAGGCCGAACATGGTCAGAGGTCCAGTGGAAGGGAACGCAGTGCTTAACAGGCCAAACGTTGTCTGGGTTCCAGAGGAAGGGAACACGGCACACAACGGGCCGAACGTTGTTGGGGGAGTTTACTCGCCCAAAGCACACATCCAGCTGAATACTCATCGTAGTCGGGAGGGAGTGAAAACGGGCTGAATGCTATCTGGTCCGGAAGGAGGGAGAGCACAACAGGCTGAATGTCTGGGGTCTGTAGGGTTATTGAGGGCACCTCCCTAAACAATGATTCCTGTGGCATGGTGGGCACCTGCAGGTATACAGTGCCAACACACACACACACACACACACAGTGTATTTTATTTGTGAAGTTGGTTTAAAACATTTTTTTCAGATTTATAGTACTGCATATGTTTACATTGTGGGAAATGTGCTAATTATTTATGTGATTATTACTATTTTTATTTTATTTTTTTATCAATTTCGAACCACCAGTTATTTTCTCTATCTGGGATTGCCGATGGTGCTAATGCAGCTTGGCTGATCACCATAATTCCCACGACCTCGCACGGGGAGAGTGAGGAAGTATGACTCCTATGTCTCCTCCAATCCTAGTCCCCTTTGAGTCACCTATCTGTTTTCCACTCTGCAGGCTTCACAGCTCGCATGAGAGGTTCAGCGCCAATTGGAGGAGAGGTACGTCTAGATTTCACTGCCAGCCTGCAGGCACCTGGGAAGCCAGTAGGAGTTGCTCATAAGGGATGAGCAGAGAGAACCCATGCTGATTTAACCCTCCCCAGCCCGGGTGGCACTTCAATTGTGTGCTGTCGCTCTCCAATTGTGCTCTCCTGGACACAATCAGGTTAATGACGTGCTGGATTCAGACCTGTATACTCCTGCTCGTAGGGCTCAGTCTGCACTCGGGCAAACTCCTGCTCGTAGGGCTCAGTCTGCACTCGGGCAAACTCCTGCTCGTAGGGCTCAGTCTGCACTCGGGCTTGCGCCTTCACCGACTGAACCACTCGGGTGGCTGAAATGTGATTCTTCTGGAATAGTTTTAATGATGTTCATATAGCTAATGTTTACTTGTTAATGTTCAATGTTGCTTCTCATGAGGGTTCATTGTGAGCATCGAACTGCTGTTGTGGATCGTTGATGGATCTTTCAAGAAAAATGGTATACCTACATTCCTATTTTATATCTTCTCTATCCTATGCAGGATATGCATTTGACAGTGAATGGATAAATTAATAAAAAGTTTACAATTTTTAGACATGGCATCAGAGGACTGAAGTGATCCTTGGTTTTAATTAAAGCACATTATCTTTAATTGATCATCTAATTTATCTACCAAGCCCTATGCAATGTGTTCTAGTGGTAAAAAATGAATGTGCCCTTAGTGCCCACCACTTGGCTGCCACTGCCTACCAATGGCTGTGACCCAGCATCGGATGCAGAAACCTTAAGATAGTTTTTTTATCTATTGCATGTTGTTCAGGCCAACCTTACTGCAAGGAATAGCTAGTGCCAGTCCGTCTGTCATCAGCAGTGTCTGGTGTGTAAAACAGGCTGCAGTGTCGGGGCTCCTGTCCCCGCCACCATTCACTGTGAGGCCATTTGCCTGCAGGGGGTACCGCCTTCCCACACATGGGACAGGGGCAGCTGCCACTGCTCCCACACAATAACCCAGGCAATGGCAGTCTGTCTCTGTCTGCAGCCCTGCCAGGTCCTCCTCTCCAAAAACAGCAGTAGCCGCCATGCAGGATGTGCGGATACCTCCAGCCTGGCCTGGATAGGGCTCTGGGGCCAGAGTGTGCCCTGGCTTCTCCAGGTCCAGCGCTTGGCCAAACTGCTCCAGAATCATGTGCTGGCCTCAGCTGTGGCCCCACCCTTCCCCCTCCATCTGGGCTTATCCCTTTCCAATTTGTCACGTCAATCAGACCCTCGCAAGCAGGGCCATTTATACGGGAGCATGACACATGTTCTGATGCCCCACCCACTCATCTCCAGTTCAGACCCCCCCCCCCCAGAGCCTGTGTCCCTCAGACACCAGCTGCTAAGGAGCCTTGTGAACCCTGCTACAGACAGTGCCACCAATCATCCCTCTGCTCCCTTAGCAACCTCCTTGGCAACTGCCACCACTACATCATCCTTATCATCAGCACTGGGTGGCGGAGGCTGTGCTGAATGTAATGGGACCCAGTGTGCACCTCAGTGTAGCGCCACTGACCCAGCTGATGAACCTGCCGCTGGCCACGGGGACGTTTAAGAAGACCTCATTTTGTTTTCAGGTCCTTCTGGGTGCTTCTCTCTTAGTATTGACCAGCTTCCCACCCACCTTGCCTCTGGAATAGTAGCATGTATACTAGTAACTTCAGAGTGAACTTGGCTTGACCTTTAGTTTTAACAGTCTGTAAGGTTAACAGAGGGCATACACTTTCCTAACAAAAGACTGGGCTACTGGTATCTTCGCCAAAGTGTGGTTACTTTGTGGCTGATCTGTAGTTTGTAGACTACTCTAGGGCATTTATTTGTAATAGTTTTGCTCATTCCCTTCCATTTTTGTAAAATCTGTGCATGTATGCATATATTAGAAATATCTTCTTGGAAGATGACAAACAAAATAATTGTTTTTTTTGACATGATTTATTATAATCATATATTATAATAGCTTTTTTTGTAATGGCAAAAGGTAGTGGACTGTTGAAGTCGTGATTTTGTGCAATTCCGTATTCTGAAGCCATATTGTAGTCTTTCTTTTGTTTGTTTCTCATACTCTTTCATATATATCTGTGAATACACCAGTGGAGTGGCAATTTCTTTGGTGATTGTTTTCATTTGAACTAGTCATTTAAATGATTAATGTATATATGGGAGTCAAGGGAGAATATTATGCGTAGCTTGAGAAAGTCTAAAGACAAAAAGGGCAGTTGTCGGAGGAAGCTGATCCTTAATGGAAGTGCAGATGGTGGGGAATCTCTTGTGTTAGCTTAAATCATACCTAAAACGCAATAAGCAAAAGCCCCCTTTTCAGTGAAATTGTACCATTGATGGATGTGAGGAATATGTTTCCTTTTCATGCATTAAACTATAACTGGCAGATTTTGTGCGGTGTGTGTTCTTTGTTTTTTGAATGATGAGTCAGTAAGGGGGTCTCTCCTTGACCTCGCCCATGATTCTCAAGTGTACCTGCCATTGGGACTGAAAAATCACACTGTATGGAATTACGCCCACTCTATTTCAATGCTTTTCAGAGTCTCCATTTCCCGATTTGTGTGAAAAAACATGAGACATTATGGTCTGTGGAAAGTTAGATATTAAGGTGTTAAAGTGGCAGACCTTGAAAATGACTGGGGCCCATTTTTCATCAGATACAGTTGTGCCGAAGCTGGTTTTGTGAGCCTTTCACGAGGCACAATGATGTACTGACCTGAGAAACTGCTATGCAGGGTTCAATCTGAAGTGGATGTATTTTGCTCAAGGATACCTCACAATTAATCAAATTTACCTAATTAAAAAGTTTTCTACTCTGAAACAAACAAAAAGGTTGTTGCTCACAGTAGGTACGTAAGTGTTGTTTCTGTAATTTATTAAATACTAAACCTCTGTCCTAAAAATTTGTGGCATTGGTTTTGACGTAAAAGGAATTCTGTTCTGTGAAGTGCCAGTGCACGCGGGCACCACACCTAGACCATGAGGCCCAGTTCAACCTGTCACACGCACAGCCTGCTGGGTAAAATCATTACAACCCACATGCTCGCGTTCAACAGCTTCACAGGCCAGATGACGTTTCCACCCATAGACCGTTCTGGGAGCGCTTGCATGTCTCCTTTTGTTGGGAGAGGCAAAGTAGACTGTGTGCCATCTGGAGGGGAGTGGGCCAATCAATCGGCCTTGTAAAAACCAACACTTAGAGCTCCCTCTATGGGTTAATTACTCAAGTACGGGCCGAGTTTCAGAGATCAGCTGCTGGAAGGCTGTTAGGAGGCTTTGGAGACATTTTAATGATTATTTGGGATGTTAAGTGTCTGGCTGTGTAAGAAGTTAATTTGAAAGCTTGGATATGTTATGTAATTCATATTCAGATTTTAACAGTTGAGTGTATTGAATAATGAAGTGTAAAATAATACTGGGCTGCTTTAATCATTTCCAGTATACATGCAATTACCCATAATATAATGTCAATAGGTATACATGTAAAAATTAGAAGAAGCATGTAAATTAAAATTTCCGTCTCAAACAACTCCCCATGTTTCTATGGTTACGGTTAAGGCTTTCATCACAGCATGAAAGATTAATATATAGTTAGGGCAGAAATGGTCTACTTGTCCACATGCTTCAGTAACTCGTAACGTGAAGCACAAGATTAATTTAGCTGTCGCTGAGGTGAGCGTATCGCTGAAATAAAGCAATGGATATTAAAAAGAATTGAGCAGTGAGTCAATCCCTTGACGTCTCTTCTCCGGGACCCCACAGGCAATGCCTCCTCCCTGAACTGTGGCCTGAAAAACCCCCAGCTGGGCAACGTCCAGGCCTTCAACAACGGCCAGATGCTCCCACAACACAGCCAGTCACAGCTGAGCCAGGGCATGCAGGGAACCCCGGGGTTCCCAGAAAACGCCTATCCCAACCATTCTCCCTCCAATCCCATGGCCTGCCTCTTTCAAAACTTCCAGGTTAGTTGTAAACTTGTGTTTCTAATTTGCTTTAAATTGTATGGTTTTTGCAAAAGAACTAAGCCTAGCACAGAATTCCCTCGATTAAAGTTTTTAATACAGTCTTCAAAAATTACTGTTAATCAAATATGTTAATTGCATGTTAAAAGCTTTAATAACTTCACACCTACATAATGTTAAGGTAGCGTTAATCAAAACGGTTAATCACTGTTAACCAAGGCACTATTATAGATACTCCTCGATATTGTCCTTTTGATTTGATTGTTTTTGGTTAATATGGTCGTCTTTTCATGGATACATTTTAGTTTTTAAATACACAAATGCAGAGGAAGGTCAGTTTTGAGTAAATATCTGTAATATCTTTTTGCTTTTTAGATAAGTGAAATTTAAAATTTAAATGAATGCAATTTCCATGTTTGTTTTTCCTTTTTTATGGATCTCATTTAGATGATTTTTATACAACACTGGCCTTAACACTAAAGTTGTCTACCACTGATGTTACTGGTGATTATGAATTTCTTTTTGGGGTGTTTCAGGTGAACTTGCCTGAGAAAATTTCAGTCCCTAACAAACAAATGAACACTCCGTCAGGGATGACGACATTTCCTGAGGCTCCAGGTTTGAGGTTGCATCAGCAGTTGCGGGACAGTCCTCAGGACCATCAACTCCGATGCCTGGGCCCACCCACGGGACCCCCCGGGGCTCAGGGCCTGCCGGGAGGTGGTGGGCAATCCGTGGACGCCATCTACAGGGCGGTAGTGAATGCTGCCAGCAAGGGCATGCATGTGGTAATTACCAGCGCAGACAGTGGTACCACACAGGCCAGCCCCATCCCGGCACTGAGCGCCATGAGTGCCTTCACCGCCTCCATCGGGGAACCTATCAACGCCTTGGCCCATGGCCAGCCCCACTCGCTCCGACTGGGCCGCCCCCGGAGGAACTCTGAGCAGGGCAAGAGCACCGCTGAGTGCGGGGAGACTCACGACTACTTCCGGTCACCGGGCCGTAGCACGCCGCGGAGACAATGGGAGACGGAGGTGGCGCCGGCAGAGAGAATCCCTCAGTGGAGGGGTGAGGAGTTCTTGGAGTGCTCCACACACGTGCGGAGCAGTGCTGGCTCCGAGCGACACAATAGCCTGGCCCCTTGCCCTTCAGAGCCCCTGCATGAACACACAGCTTTCCTGGAGGAGAGCCTTCACTTCAACAACTGCAAGAGGACTACGGCCAACTTCACAGAGCGGCTGGAGCAGACGGTGGAGCGCTGTACCCACATGAACGGTGGCCCTCCACCCCCGGGCAGGGGCTACGGGGATGTACTCGGCCCTCCCAGGCAGGACCTGACGGCAGATGACCAGTCTCCTAGTTCATCAACCAGTCTAGAAGGCCCCCTGGCCAAGGACTACATCCACTACAACGGGCACTACAATGGTTGCGCGCCCAGCCCTTCCGACACCAAGAGCCTCAGCAGCGAGGAGGACCTGCGCCACCCTGACTCGCCTTCCTCCAACGAGCTTCTGCACTACCGGCCCAGGATGTTTAATGTGGGCGACCTGGTGTGGGGCCAGATCAAGGGCTTCCCACCGTGGCCCGGCAAATTGGTTGGCCATGAGCAGGTGCACAATCCCAGCATGCAGAGCAGTGAGCAGGACAAGGTGAGTCGCGCCCCTGCTTTCGTTGATTGTGCACCCCACCACCACCATGGGTATATCTCTGGATCTGTTCACAGGGACGGATCATGTACAGCAACTGCCTACTAACTGTGATCATCTGGTATAGGCACTGAGATATAAAGCCTATCCACATAATATAAAAACAATTGATGGTCTGTGCAGGCATTGTGTTGAATTTATCATGGTGACTACAGCCTTCTTTCCTGTTGCGTAAAGTTCAAAATGTAACAAACTGATTTGCTAGCTAGCTCGATTGCGGCCTAGTGCTTTCGCAGAAGCCTGAAAGTCCTTTCACGGGTCCAGCATATGATTTGTATGTTCATTTTTCTCTGCTAATTTAAAATACTAGTTTTGTGTTGGATTATTTTGTCTAATCTCTTAATTAATTTTGTGAGAGGAAAAGTTTTAAAGCGATTGTGTTCATTTGCAAGCTAGCCCTATTGCAGCCTTCTGTGCTTGTGGAAGCTTGCGTCACCCTTCCTAGCTTTTGTTTGTCTATTTGTCATTGCAAAGCATACGGTTAAAACTCAAGTTTATATTTCCTTGTAGCGAACTGGTGTGTTTTCCTGTGTTTTTTGTTGTTTTTTCTTACGGGAAAAAGATGTCAGTGATTGCAGCTGCATCACTGGTATTTGATTTGTCTCTAGCCGGAGCTAATTTTATTTTAGCTGTGTGATGGGCTCTGCCACAGCTAAATATACAGGCAGCTTATTTTATAAACCTTTGGTTGTAGGTTCGCTACCTGCTCTTTGTGCCTGAAAGAACACCCTGCACACCAGATCTGGTAGCTAACCAAGATCTGTGCCACAGAACTCTCAACTCGACGCAGCCCCAGCTTTATCGCCAAAGCACCTCGCACACACATTTCAATTTTGTCAGTGTTTCTAGGTTGTTGCGTAATTGTTGCATGTGATTCTTTGTGCAGGAGCATGCTGAGCAGGTTTTAGCCGATGAGGTGTATCTGGCAGCCATTTCTATTTGCCATATGAAAGGCAACTCAAATATGAATGGCTGGACTGTTTCTGCTAGGATCCAGGTGGCCTAAAGAAAAGCATTGTTCCGTTGTGGAGGCTTAATGTAATGTTTCAGGCCTCGACAAAACCTCTTGTTGAACCTATGTGTTCAGCGGATCTGAGGCTTTTATCGATTAACACAGATTTTTTTTGGGGGGAATCCCTTCTGTAAGAAGGGTGGACAATAGAACGCTATGCCTTTTGGGTTCAGCGAACTGAACTTCCCAATAACTCCGAAATTGCTGGACTTTTAGTGAGAGGGAATGGCAAACTAATTTAATGGGACGTTCACAGAGCGTGTTCTCACCCAGTGGGACTAAGAAATCTCTTCTCCCTCTTTCCCTGTCCTAACTCAATGTAAACTCTTTGGTGTGTCTAATTTTTTTGAGGAAAAAGGTGGCACCCAGATAACTGATCTTAAATTAAAGATTAATATGTTTTCATTCCAATAAGCTATTATATGCGGCTTTTGTGAAATATATATTTTTGGTATTTGAGGTTGAAGATTATTTGGGTACTAGTAAGAAGAAAAAAAAATGTTTTGGGTTAATCCAGTTTCCATAAATTTCAATGGAATTTTTGTCCACCCTACTGTAAGTGTGTATGTGAGTTGAAGGCATTGTCTGTGTCCAGAGAATTGAATAATGACATGTAAATGAGTCTGGAGAATTGGAGATTTTCTCTGTCCCTCCTTTCCAGTCTGACAGAGAGTGTCTCCTCCACATGTGTCATCCAGAGAGAGTGCTAGCGTACTACCTGGATAGAACGGAGAGCTTACACCAGTCAAAACAGTTGTAAGTCTGCCTCGGGTCTCAGTTACTGGGCCAAGCTCTTTCCATTCCACGAGAGGGCAGGCCACTTCTTGGGTGATGTTCCAGGGTACAGCTCTGGTATGCTCACCCTTTAGTGATGGATGTGCAGTTTAGTTTTTGAAAGGGAAAGTTGTGTAATTATAATAACCAAAGTTCCGTGAAATAGAAATATTAACCGTCACTGTTCATGGTCACTTTGGTGCCAGAGTGGCTTAGAAGAAAAAATGACTGCCAGATTTTAAGATTGCTGTCACATGACGCAAAGCACTCTTTGGCATATCTGTTCAGATATTTCTGGGTTCTTAAAGACAATAACCAATTAGTGATGGTTAATGTTTATATATAAAGGGAACTGCGGTTATGATAACCCGAAGTTCTGTATTTGTTTGCTGATGCAAGTCTCCAAATGCTATTTCCTCTCTCTCCTTGGATAGAGCCGCTGTTTATTACAAGCAAACGAAGCTTCCCTGAATATGAATCAAAATGATGCAGTGTGAAACGAGCACTTTGCATTGAGTAGCCAGGGATCTCATTAGGCACATCTGTCCCTCCGACTCGAACCGTCCCATGTTTTATTGCCTTTTTGACGGTTCTCTGCTCCACAATAGTTTTAATCACAACAAGAATATTAATCGTTCTAATGAATCAAGAGACATAAAAGCTCCATTGATGGTTAATCCGTCAGAACGTTGAAGGATCAGCTGTCACAGAACTATCCCAAATTAATTTTACAAGTGTCCACGTTACTTAAACCTTGCTCGTTCCGCCTAGTGGTAATGAGGTGTTCCGAGTGCTCAGTTTCTGTGCCGATGCCAGAGTCGAAAGACATTCTTAGACGGACACTTTCATCCAACAGCTGGGGTGGAAGTTGAACCGTCAACCTTTCGGTTAAAAGCCTGCCACCTTAACCACTACACCACCAGCTGTCCAATGGGAGAGAATGGGCTCATGTCTTTCTGTGTTCTTGCCTACCCCTAGGTGGAGCCGGAGAAGTTGAAGACTCTAACGGAGGACCTGCAGGCACTTGACAGGGCCGCAAAGAGGAATAGGAAGTAAGTTTTGTACCAGAGGGGGGAGGGGGGTGAATGTTACTGGTTAACACACTCCACCGGTCATTCTTTCTATTATTCCTGGTTCTTAGAAACTGGTCCTGATCCACTAAAGAGAGAGGGGCTGGCGGGCCAAGATGAAACGTGTCAATAATACCGTGGTTGTTTTGCTTCTTCTCTAACAGAGGTGGAAAACTAAATAATCATTTAGAAGCTGCTATACATGAAGCGATGAATGAGCTGGACAAAATGTCAGGCAGTGTGAGTATCCATTATTCCCTTTTGTTTTTTACCCTCTTTGTTGTTGGGTATTCAGTCTATGTGTGTATATAATCAAAGGTATACTGTTACCATCAGTCTTTTAAATAGTTGAAAGGCTCATTAAATAGTATTTTGTACTTTTCACAGATGAAAGTTTTGTTACTGTACAGTATTTTTTACCTGTAACAAGTTTCTGTTGTTATCAATTTATGGAATTGGAGTTTTGGTACAATACTATGGGTTTGCGGTTGTGACCCTTTATTCAGGAGACTGTTTCTCATTCCTACTCCACATTGCCGCCTAGTCACACAGAATGGTACGTATTTTTGTTCCATGATTGGCGGTGCCCTTTGCATCACCAATGCTGCTGGGGATGGATCCTTGTAGAGCTGTGACAGCTGCCAGCCATCAGCCGCTCTGACCTCTGCTGGGGGACACCAGTCAGAGGGTTACATAAACTAGCCACAGAAGCATCAGCCTCTACAGCAGCGCTTCCACTGGGAAAAGATCCCCTACTTTTAATGTCTTTGTTTCCTTTCAGTGGTCTGTCTTAACAGAATAAAAAGTATTACGCTGTGAGTTTGTCAGATAACTCATGGTTATGACCTCGAGCTGCCAATGCAGAAAACAGACCAACGATTAAAAAATAGACTGCAATATGTAGAGATGGTTTATCAATGTTTACCAAAGGGGCATTTTGTTGCAACGTTCTTTTTGGAGACATCAAACGGTAAGACTCAAGGGTCTGCAGCTGTCCTACAGGATTGAGACGGCATTCTTCCAGAAGGGTGTTTGAGATTTTTTATTTTTTATTTTAATCCCTCAAATGCTCAATGGGATTTATTTCTAGGGTTTGAGAGGAATACGGAGGATTCTGTGTTTTACCTTTATTCTGTGATGCAGTATGCCATCTCAACTTTGGGGAGCCTGGCCATGAAGGTTTGCAACCAAAGAGATTTCATGGGTCTGCGTTAATTATAGGATGTGGTTTTAGGCCCGATGTTTGTTTTTGCATTTAAATATACTATGGCATTAAGGCAGCAGGCATGAGGCAGGTGTATGAGATTCCCTTTCAAATATGAAAGATAAACCATCGCTAATAGGTTATTTCACCTTTCAGCAAGCAAAATTCTGAGCAGATTTGCTGTGTCTGACATTATAATATTAGACATTAGTACAGAGCTGAGCTTCGATGATTTTATACTTTGTACCTTGTATCTTGACTGTGTATGCCTTTTGTGAACTTTTTTTGCGAGAACTTCTAAGTAATTTGTTGCGTTTAATCGATTGCATGTTTTGTGGGAGAAATCTAGTTGTTTTAGCTAGTTTACCTTTTTTGCATATGCGTTGATGGTCTTGTTTCCTGTGTGGCATTTCGGCATTGATTGGTTGGTGCTCCGTCAGTCCTTAGAGTCTTTGACGTAGGGCATAATCTTTTGGAGATTGTTTCCATTCACATGTAAAGTAAAAACTATGTCTGGGACTTTGCTTAACTGTAGGTTGTGATGGATGTCTGCTATCCGCAGATGGTCACGACTCCTGTGCCTTGTCTGCTACAGTTGGAGCCGGGTTATGCCATTGGATGATGTTCTTGCGCTAGCTGTTCCTTCCCTGCTGAGAAGGCTTGTGCTGCTTATGCAGAGAGCTGCGTAGATGCTGGGCCTGGACTCGGCAAGAGATGGTTCTTTGTGGTGTTTGTTCCTCTGGTCAACAGCCCATTGCCTTCACAGACCTCTCCAAGTCTGGTTGGGGTTTTGCATGGAGTGCACAGCTGGTGCAGGGCATGCAGAGAGCCCTGTGGGGGGGTCACCTTCTCTGCCTCCTGGGGCTGCAGGCAGTGTTTCTGAGCAGACAGTCTTTTCTGGAGGTTATTCTGGAGATACACATACTTTTTACTTAAGACTACCATGTTAGCCTGTGGAACTGGAGCCTTTTTACGTCCAGTCTGACGGAGAGCGTCTCCTCCAAATGCTACGTTTAGTGAGATCACCAGTGTATTACATGGATAGACTAGAGAGCTTGTACTAGACAATACCACTGTTTGCCTGCTACATGTCTCAGTCACAGAGCCAAGCTCTGTCTAAGCAGAGGCTGTCCCGGTGGCTCACGGTAACGTGAAGCTGGTGTATCAGCCTCTGCATGCTACCTAGCCTTATTATTTATTTATTTTTATTTATTGTCCTTTATTGTCCTAGTATTTATTTTTTATTTAGAAACTCTGCATTTCATTATTTTTGAAAGTACCTTTACTTTACAGAATTTAATTTTACACGTGCCTAAGACTTTTGCACAGTACTGTGTACCAAAAAACAGAGCGGGTGACTGACGTTATGTGCTTTAAGGAGATTAAGGATGCATAATGTCAGCTAAGCTATCGTGAGATTTGGCATATCTGCTTAAAATTCTCTATTCTCAAAGGGAAAACAACCCATTATGGTTGTTGATGGCTAATATTTGTAATATATTTTTATTTCCGTGGGAACCACGGTTATATTAATAACCCAACGTTAGTTTGAGGTCTCTGTTCTTATAGTATTTGTCTTGCCACCCAGGTTCACCAGATGCCACCAAGAGACAGACAGGTCAAGCTCCCCAAACCCAAGAGGAGGAAAATCTCCAGATAACATTGAATGTTTTGGTCCCCAGTCTGGTACCCAGCAATGGAACTGTGTACATACTGAGTCTTGCCAATTAGAAACCCCCCCCAGCCCATCTCCATTGGTGCTACGGACAGTGGTACCGTTTTGTTCGCCCTCATCCCCACCCCCACTCACAAGGCAGTGAAGGCGCTGGGCTAACCAAGCAGGAACTGTCTAAACTACGTTTGCAATTTGTCTACAGCTTGCTGGGGAACTTTTTTTTTTCTAGAACATTTCAAAACTAAAAGGATTAAGAAACAATCCTGCATATGAGAAATAAGACAGTCTAAATATTTCTAATACATTTTCAACATGTATATAGATAATGCAGAAATTTCATGGTGATATAAAGAGAAATGTAAATATTGTACATTACTGTCATGTACAAGCCTACCGAATGCACACTATCTTTTATTGTACAAAAAAGGCAGAAAAAAGTGTTCAAGTTCCTTTGGTTTTTATTCAGTACGTGGTCAATACGGCTACCAGTGTAAACGGGATGAATAAAAAGAGATACAGCCTAATGCTTTTATATGACTATGCTGAAACATGCTGTTTTTGTATGGAACAGCAGGAGAAGAGGCATGATTACCAAATCCCGGGGTAATGACCTACACTTCACACCAGTAAGTGTTCATTTATGTCTGTCAAAACAGAATGAACTTTACCAGCTGAGAGTGTTTCTGGGCTTCTCTTGAACCAGGTCATCGCAACACGCAAAAGAGAACCGCTTCATCTTCAGGTGACTTCCATACAACGCAAACAGGGCACTACACACAAGACCTGTCCCCTTCATTGGATGCTCTGCTCTGTCCTTGAATAGTGTTTTTTTAAGTTATGTGCGAAGTATCGTGTATTTGTTACACAAGAAAAAAAAGCCATGTCCAGGGAAGGAGCATAAAATCGAAATAAGCCTATGAACCTATCCATCACTTTGTACTTCAAAAGTAAATTACTATTTTTCTTAAATATTTTTTTATATTACAAATACTAGGAAATGCATTTGAAAAAGGACATATGAGTGTTTGATACATCGGCTTTGATAAAATAGCACAAGAGGTTTAAATCTTAAGTTACACTGACGTGTTGTTCCATTCATGTTGCTTCCTGCATTCCAAAAATACTTAAAATATGGATTTTACTCAGTCTGGTAACTACTAATATTTACAATATTAGCAAAAAAAAAATATTTTGGAATTATCGCAAAGATTAATAAATACATTCAAATAAGTTATTTTTATTTCAAATCTTTATAGGCACTTAATTGTTCATTTCAAGACATTACATTCAAGGTGTTCATGTTGGAATAAATTAATAAATTAACTAATGAAAATGGTCGTATGGGCCCTTTCACAGATTGGATGTAATATACAGGTCAATATATCTTTGCCGTTTAAAGCTCAAATAAGAAAAATGGTATGTATGATCTAAGCCTTATATCAAATGCAAGAACCCCAGCTGCCAAAGCTTTATCAGTTGTTTGGACTGTTTTCTTTTCTTTTTCTTTCAATTAGGGGCCTTAATCGTTTTTGTTGAAATTGGTGGTTTTATTGTTCTTTCTACTGTTGTTGATGTAAATTATTAATGTATTACATATTTATTTGTAGCTTTATTATTGTAATAGTTTGCAATAATACTAATGAGTTGTAAACTCTGACAAGCCTTAGAGTATGTATGTATATATATTTCTCTTGTACAAGAGGAACAGTCTATTAATCAGTTAGCTGTGGTTTTGTTATTTAATAAGTATATTTTGTTGTATTTTTTTTCTTTGCATCCTGTACTTACCTTTTTTACAGCACTATATCTTAATTAGATTATGCCGTCTTGTCATGTTGTCCTGGTAGGACTCCATGGAGTTGGAATTTGTCTGTCCCTGGAAAAGTGTTTTATTTATTATGGCAAAGACTTCTATAACGGACAAACTAAAAGTATTATGGATTTGGTGGGTGAGCGTCTGTCTGTCTGTCTGTCTGTCTGTCTCTGTCTGTGTGTGTGTGTGTGCGCGCACACACATGGCCTATAACTTGGTACACAAGGGGAATATTATTCCATATTGTAAAGATTTGTTGAAAAAAAATTTTTAGCCGACCTCGTCATTATGCTAAAGAAATATATTATTTTTGAGAATCCAAGTCAGTCAAAAAACAAATAGCTGCTAGCTTTTAAAGCCTCTTACCTTCTACAGCATATATGGGATGGCAAGTTTAGGGGCCATATTAAGAACACTACTAGATATTTATAAAAATTATCTGTGAAGACATTGGGCCGGCTTTCCAAAGCATAAATGACAGGAGAATAGAAGTGTGGAGCTGTGCAGAACCTTTCTGTCCCCTTCTTAATGAAACAAATGGTCTTGTGTGCTAAACCGCAGATGGTATACTGCTGAGGGAACAGCCCTATGAGTGGCATGAAGGTGAGGCCTCCAACCTATGCCTCCCACAAAGCCTTCATGTCAATATTAAAGCGACGAAAGTGAATAAGGCCAGGAAAAAACTATTCTAGGGTCTTGACAATTGTCACACAAAGTGTCTTTGGTCTATTCATTACAATGATATGTATACAATGATTCAGAAACTATGGTTTTTTTTAACTTGCCTGTGCTATGAATATGTAGCATATCTGAACTAGCTACATTGAATGGCTAAAATCTTCCTCAACATAGTTTACACAAAGTGCTATGAAACATTATCTGCAAATTATAATACAAACGTATTGGAGCATGTTTATATCGTCATCCGTTTCTGTATTTACAAAAATTTGAAACGATAAGTGCTTTGCAAAACGATGTCGCCTACTTCAGGCCAAGTTTATCTCATATGAACCAACTGGTCACCCGTCTGGTAAACCAGTGCTTTAAAAATGACCAATCCCACAGCACATCATCACAGCCAAGTAGATACTTCAGCCCCATTGGTAAAGTTCATTCTGCCATTTTGTGCAATGACCTTGGGGGCCCACTGCAATCCCTCTTGTGTAAGGTCTGTTATTCGGTTTTTGCCCAGTATTGTGTGCTGACATCCTGATGCGTATGTCTGTTGGGACTTTGCTGTGTTTTGTTCCTCCAAATTGTGGTGTGCTCTGGCGTGTGCATTTATATTTCACCTTTTTTTCTAATTTAATTTGGTATGACCAACCTTTTTCTCTGTTTTCATCAGTGTTGTTTTTCAGCATGTAATTGAGTTTATATTTTTTCATCAATGTACACTTTACAATACTAGACGTTGTAAAGTATTTTGTGCACTTGGTTTCATTGGTTGCGAATAGCATTGACATGGGTGCAAGAAATAGTCTTTTTGGTTTTTTAGTTATTTCATGTAAGCAGCAGTTTTATGTAAATATGAACATTACAGGACATGCAGTGATGTAACATTTAAACAATGTTGCACCTACATTACAATTAAAAACTGGTCACTCGTACTTGAAATTTCCTTTTTGCATTTTGGTTTACCCTCCCCCTTATTATGTATGTATCCCCATGTCAGAACTACTTTCTCTATTTTTATGCCAGGATTCATTTTAGTTTTCAAACGAAGCATTGAAATACAGGTGATCCAGATGATTATTTTGAAAAAATCTCTGTGGTGTGCTTTAACGTTTCAAAATGGAATTTACAAAACACTATATATTGCATTTAGTTGCAATAAAATAATAATGTATTGGATATATTGTATTTCAATGGTATGGTTCTATTTGATTTCCTTCAGAAACACTTCCTTTTAGTATGAGTTTAGTCTCATCGTCTAACTGAGGATTAAGTCTTCTCAGCCTTTATGAACCAAAAAGCAGTACTTAAGTAGTTTTGACTATTCCAAACAACATCTCATCTGCTCCTGAATTGTGTGGCGGAACGTAATACACTAGAATGTCCTTGGATTTGCACCCGAGACCTCTCCTATTAAATTATATTTCCTTGAAATTTTTGCCGCTATAAAAATTTACCATCCCACCAGCACAATCTTATTGAAATGACAATTTAACTGCTTAGGAGAACTCTCCTGATGGTAAGGTATCCTTGTAGAAATGCCCATTGATAAGCTCAATGCCTGAAGTCTCTTGCAAATGGGATTGCAAACAAGCAAAGAATTTGACTTAAAATAAACCTTAAAGATTCAGGTCTGCTATTCCTCTGTGAAAACAGGCCTTTGAAGACTAGCAGCAAAATACACTTCAATCAACCAACTGCGTAAAGCTAGGGTTGATCTCTATTATTATTATTATTAAGGGCTACATTTCATCTTTTTTTAACTGTGATTCTACCTTTCTAAAATTACACCCAGGACTGTGGCATCGCTTAATTTACTCTCTCCTGAATATTGCATGACTATTGTCGGATACAACCATCCATGCACATTTGAAGGTTGGCTGTCAATCATACGACACAACGTTGCCCCTTCAATGTAATTGCTCTGAGGGAATGTGATGTGCTAAACCCTTTCATTATTAGGTAGACCGTATACCAGGCACTCTACTGATATTTTAATTAATATTTATTGAAGAGAGAGTGTAGTTTGTATAGTCTGTCTAGATAAACGCATGCATCCATATTGAAATATGTATGTACGGTATATTTATATTTATTGCCACACGTTGTATTGCATAAACAAAATTGCTTCCCAGCACAAATCATTTCCAGGTATTAGTTTAATTACAGAAGGGATTATTTCTATTTCAATCCGAAATAATGGATCTGCATTTTGCTTGAGTGTCCCCTCTAGCCCCCCTACCCAGCCCCAAACGGTGGCACCCATTTTGAGTTTTTCAGAAAGCAAAACGTCTTTCCAAACCCAAGCGCTCTCTCTTCGGTTTCAGAAAGCATTCTACTTTTTCCTTATGAGTCATGAGGCAGATTTACCATGACAGTTTTATGTAACGATTGGTTTTCTTTCAGCGATGCAATCTTGATTGAAAGAAGCCCGGAGGAAACGATTGGCAGAGCTGCACTTTCCATCGCAACAAGAGTCCCTTCACTGGGGAAAATTTATGCAAATAAAGATTTTAAAAGGAGAAATGGCTCAAAGACGAAAATGTAAAATACTGGATAACACTATCTATTGTCACGTTTAAACTGCAATGTAAAAACAAGCAAGTATGTACACTATCCATAATTGAAAGAATTCATTTTTTTAAATGTAAATCTTGTAGACTTCTTTTGATGTCACTAGGACAATACAGGGGTGCCAGTGGCAGCGGCAGCAGAGCAGCTAAACATACAAAGAGTGTTAGTTAGCGTTAAATTGTCTTGTGTATTTTTCAATGTGTTGCAGGGGGGAAAGGCTGAGGACTGAACCAGTCACATGACATGAATCATGCCCTAAGGTTTAAGTCTTAAAAATAAAAATTACGACATACTCAAATAGATTTAACATTAAATCATACCAAATGGGAGATAACTAACACGTTAGTTTGATTGATTGAAGTCCCGCTTACCTTAAGTGGCAGCCAGCAGCTGAGGATTAGTAAAAGAGAAATGGTAGTTCTCTAGAGAGGCCAGCCAGTCGTAACTTATATGTGACTTGCCAGATTACAACCAATGCTCAGCACATAAAACATCACTTTATCCACAAAACGCCACAGCAGCACAAGTAATGTGGCCTTAGCATGAAGTTGTTCCAAAAGGAATTAAACCAAGTCAGTTTTGTTTTCAAGATCATCCTCTCAAGGGTAATGTACACACAGCAGTTTGATCTGAGGACTCGCACAAATGTAGAGGAATGTCAACCAAAGCCTCACAGTAGCCGTGAGCAATGCAGTGTCACCAACGGGAGACGGCCTGCACCCAAGAGAGGAAAATCGGCTTCTGTTGTCTAACCCACAAAACCCTTTCAATATGCCCAATGTCACATCATATTCCAGCAGACATTGCATCTAGTGCCAATCTGACAATTCACCCCCTCCCCCATGTCAGCCGAAAATATACCAACTTTTGTTTATTGTTGATAGTGTCATGCTTTCATTTTTCCTTTCCATGACAGTTTTTTGCTTAGAAGATCCCTTTATTCAAGGGAATTACTGTGTTGTTTACATTTTGTATATTCCAAAACCCAGTTATTCAAAGGGAATCTTCACATAAGTGAAACTTAAGTACCCTGCTCAAGCATGCAAGATAAAATTTTGGGTTTTAGTCTAACATTCAATTTATACCACCTAATGCTGTTCATCAGCACAAAGCAAATTTAAGAAGTACTTTAAATAACAAACCATGTATATATTTTTTAATATTGTAATGAAAAGGGATTCTTAACAAATGCCAATCTACGAAGTAAAAGTGCATCAAGCAAGTCAGTCATCTATTTACTATGCAGATTTGTAAAAGCATAACATTACCCATAGAGGGTGCTATTGGAACTTTGGTTCGGCAGTATAGTTCTATTCAACAGAACTCTGTCTTGTACTTTTAATTATTGTTTAGGTGGGGGTCATGCAAGACACTGTTTATCTGATGCAATAACAATGAGCAGATTAGCCATGTAACCATTATGATCCCTGTCACGGATTCCTTTGTGATTGAATCACTGCTAGTCAAACCAGCCATTACTCCCCACAATCAGAAACTTTAGGAAGATTTCTAGATGCATTTTAACACACTACGTCACATACTGTCGCTTAGCCTTAAACAAATTATTATCTGTGTTCGTAAGTAGTGGTGACTAAAGATATTTAATGGTCTTATATTTCTCAAAATATATTTGAGGACCCAATACTTATTCTTGAAAACAGATAAGTGATTCTGTAGAATGCTACAGCGACAGCCTGCCTTAGGTCTCTGGTCAGTTTTCTGGTAGTGTCCAGCTCATATACTGCAGTCTTCGTCTTCATAGGAACTTCATGCTGTTCAATGTTCCACCTTCTTCAGTTCCTACCAAGCGACTCAAAAGACAGATTAAAAGCACGCAAAAAACGAATATCCATATTAACAAGTGAAACAAATGTGCAATTTAAAATTCTATAGTATAATGGTATTATTTTAACATTCCTTGGAGTTTGAAGGTGAACATATTTTGCCTAATTGTACAATATGTATAGTAACAAAATATTGTCTGTATGCTACAGCTCGTTTACATCTCATATCAATTTATTATGGATTTGTTGTTTTATAGAATTTATTTAACATCATAATATTTTATTTATCATTATTTTTTTATCACTTTATCTGTTTTTGATAAGCTTTTTTAAGCTTCTAGGTAGTATTTCTATATGTCTCAGAAATATATTTGATGCAGCCTTTTTCGTTACGTTAATGTATTACATGTACATGTACTAGGAGGAATTGTTCGTTTTGCTCGTTTCCGACTTTCTGACTCACATCTGCGCAACATGGGCGCCAGTCACATATAACATCACTGTTAACATATTCCTTGAACTTATACTTTGTTACGCACGTTTCGTAAGTATCTCAATCGCATGTAGTATGAGCTGCGCGCGCAGCGCCATGGCCCGTGTTCTTCGCGCTGGCTGTCGGGATCGCTTTGCCGCTGTGTGGACATGTCCGCCATGTTTTCCATGGCGCAGCGAGCGGATCGACCGAGGGAAAATAGGCTTTAAATCCAGTTAAACTCGAACAAAAATGACTTCTAAATCTGGATTCCGTGCCAATAGAAGCTCATGAGTTCGACCGTGGTGAAAACTATCGGCCCCCTTGTGATTTTCAACCGAGATTTTGAGTGAATTTTGTCAGGATAAATGTTTCCTTCACATTTTATGTTATTGTGATAGGCGAAAACAATGAGTAAACTATCGTTCCGTGCGCGAGCGCTAGACGCCGCCAAACCTCTCCCCATATACCGCGACAGAGACCTTCCGGACCTCAATGATTGCGTCTCTATCAGCCGGGCTGTGCCACAGATGCCAACAGGGATGGAAAAAGAAGAAGAATCGGTAGGGAAATCTAATATAATTGCGTTATTATTTTTTCATCTAAAGCGGGGTGTTGGTATTCATGACGTGGTTACGTTGCATTACATGCGTAGTGGAACGCGTCTTTATTCAAGTAACCGCGTGTTTTACGCTGTTCACGATGTAAGATGATAGAGATTTCGGTTCTTACTCTAATGGCGTAAACGAAACGTCTGGCGTAGAGTAGCTGTTTCATGTTGTGACGTTGTGCAATGTGCGTAAGTTTTATCAGTGATTCCCTAGGTACCACGTTGCTTTGCGATAGCGTTATCAGCTTACTCTAATTCAACTGCTTTAGTTCATATAACGAGTATTATGCGTACGCATTCAAGCAAAGAAATCTGGTAAAATGTACGTTTGTTAATAAATAAAATATTCTACTGCCACTCGCAGCATATTCTTCGCGAGCTATGTTCCTGCATTGATTAAGGAAGGAAATTAAGCCCCATTAATGGTATTAAATTGAACACGACCCACAAGAACAGCCGCGCAATATTAACTAGTTTACTAGTTAGTTTTTGCTAAAATCTTGGGCTGTCCCGCTAAGTTGTTAAATGTTTCCCGCCCGCGACTATGTTTAGGTCCTGACGTAGTATGGTGGGTGTGTGTATAAACACGCAAACAAAGTGAACCTCATAGGTGAAAGTGTGGATAGGTAAAAGTCAAGTTTTATGTAATTTCTACGGAAAACTACGGAAGAAAGTCACAACTGCTTTTCTTTTATAATCATTTTATAAAAAGATATTTCCCTTCACAAGTAACTGCGAGAATAAAGCGTAACTTACTTTTTGGGTGAGGGGGGTCTCCACAGAAATGGATCTCCATGTCTTACAAAGCGCAGTTTCAGAAACGAGCAGCTGACACTTGTTCACATACTTCGCGTTCCACCCATAGTTTCAGCACACTGTCTTTAAAAGCAAATACTATTTTCAAATATAAAGTATGTGCTTTGATGGAACAAAGATAGAATGGATAGTGTATAAGAGTACTTGAAATTGGTTGCAGTACTTTAAAAAAAAAAAAAAGGTTGCTTTTGTCAGCTAGAATTGCAAATCAGCATTGCATGCATCCACGGCACAGCCATTGGAATAGTGAAATATATACTATATATATTTATGTATAATATAAACTGGGTCTTAGAATGAATTGCAGTTGGTTTCATCAGCACTGGAAAATGCCACCCTGTTTGTGTGTTGTCCCTGATGTGCTGAGTTAAATAAATAGCCTTGACTCTTCTCCCTCTCTCAGGAACACCATCTGCAGAGAGCCATATCAGCACAGCAGGTTTTCAGGGAGAAAAAAGAGAGCATGGTCATCCCAGTCCCCGAGGCAGAGAGCAACATCACCTATTACGATCGCCTGTACAAAGGAGAATTCAAGATCCCCAAACAGCTCATCCACATTCAGCGTGAGTAGCTCTAGTTTTTGGAGCCAGGAACAGGTCACACAGTGGGGACCATGCGTTTGCATGCATTTGTTGTTTGCTAAGTAGTTGTTAGTGGGTTTGGCAGTCAGTCTGTTATGAATGAAGTAAGCTGTGCGTACACAATGTTTGTTTAGTTGTGTTAAATATGGTTGCTTTTTCGTTAATTCTGATATATATAATCTGTGTGTGTCTAAAAATATGTATAAATCTCTCCTTCCCTTCTGTAGCTTTCAGTCTGGACAATGAACAGACAGATTATGACATGGATTCCGAGGATGAAACTCTCCTCAACAGGCTGAATCGAAAGATGGAGTTAAAACCAATTCAGTTTGAAGTCATGGTGGATAGGCTGGAAAAAGGGAGCGCCAGCCAGGTATTTTTGTGTGTTTAACCACATGGAGCTTTTCCAACCTTTCATTTTGTTCTGCATGTCCAGTATTCTGATTAACCGTTAAATTGATTGCAGCAATTTACAAATTGTTATGGTTTTAACTTCTCTACAGCTTGTCACTCTTCAAGAAGCCAAGTTGTTGTTAAATGAGGATGACTACCTTCTCAAATCAGTGTATGACTACTGGGTGAGGAAGAGAAAAAACTGCAGGGGACCGTCTCTCATCCCGCTGATCAAACAAGAGAAGAGAGACGGCTCATCCAATAATGACCCCTACGTGGCCTTTCGACGGAGGACTGAGAAGATGCAGACCAGGAAGGTAAGGGCCATGTTTGAATTACAAATGTAGTTATGAACCTTTTAAATCATTCCTGCTGTCCCCGTTATAACGTTATTAATCCCCTTAAATGTAAAGGTCTTTGTGTTGCCTTTACTTGTGAATGGGAAAAAAAAAGAGCTAAATATAAGAATATTTCATTTAAGCAGGACAGATGCCTTTGGATATTTTCTCAGATATTTCACAATATTGCCTTAATCCCGTTCAGAACCGGAAAAATGATGAAGCCTCCTATGAGAAGATGCTGAAGTTGAGGAGGGAGTTCAGCAGAACTGTCACTATTCTGGAAATGATTAAAAGGAGAGAGAAGTCCAAGCGAGAGTTGTTGCATCTAACGTTGGAGGTGGTAGAGAAGAGGTAAGAAAACGACGCACAGCATGTATCCCAAATAAAGTGACTAAACTTATATCATTGTGCCGTCAATGCAGAACTTGTTCTAGAATGTCTAACGGAGAACTCCTAATGTATAATTGAAAGTGTTTTTAAGAACAAGAATGGAAGTGTTTTTTTGCAGAACAACTGCCATGTGGATTAGCATATCTAGCCTTAAGTTTTGTTTATATTTTCATATTTAGAATGGAATAGCTCATGGCATATATTTATTTTCATTGCTTTTAGATATCAAATTGGTGACTTTGGTGGGGAGATTCTTAATGAAGTGAGCATCCCACGGAAGGAAAAATCGATTTATGGCATTCCAATATCTCTGACTAATGGGAATCGGCACAGAACGGAGGGTAAAATAAAGGTAACCCAAAAATTAAATTTTTATTAGTGTTGAACATTGATTTTCCATTTAGTAAATTAATGTGTAATCATTAAATGGTCTGTAATGGCAGATTTTTCTTCTTGACCATGGAAATTCTTGTTCCATTAAAAAAAACATTTTTTCCATCGCAGCATTCTCACCTAATTTCGATGAAGGACGAGTCACCTTTTGATTTTGTTCGACCAAAGAAGAAATACCAGAAGAAAGCGAAACTGGAAATGTTTCGGCTGCAGTCCCGCTCTGAGAATCAGTCCACCGTCAACAAGTGTGACATCAAGCAGTACGACTTCCACAGCTCTGGTGACGAGGACTACCCACTGGTCAGTCACAAGCTGCTGGTGTTATGTGGAATGTCTACGACAGCCCTTCTGTTCTTATTTTCCTACTTTTTCATTCCGTTGCCTATTGCATATCTCATGCAGCAAAATTGCTGTAGTGCCCCTTATTAATAATTTAAAGTAAAGAAAATTTGACGATGGAACTCTGTGTAACTGACACAATTCTTTATGCGTTTTCCCCCAGATACAGTCTCCTATGTCAGAACCAGATGAGGAGAATGATCCCGATGGACTGTTTGCTTTTAGAAGGAGAGCTGGATGCCAATACTTTGTAAGTACATTTTAACTGTTGGCATCAATATAGTAAGAAGTAGCGTGTTATTCTTGAGTCTCCCGGTGGATTCCCGTCAATTTTGTGTTGGTTATTGAACACTTGCCGTTCCGTTGTGCATCATGATGTGGGTGTTGGGAACAGACCCAGGGTGTGAGGTTCACACTGGGTTTTATGGTTCAGTAAGCTGTTGGAAGCCCCTGAGGGAGATATTTGCTGGGAAATGGGTTTTAAACCAATGCTGACTGATGGTGAGGTTTGAGCATACCTATACAGACTGGAGACTAATTGGGTAATATTGATACTGGATGAGCTTGGTAGGTTTCAAGGTTAGAGCTGGGATACTGCTCATTGGGGACGTGCGGTAATCTTGGCAGGAGCATGGAAGAGGCAGGGCCAGGAGTAATATGTAACACTAAAATTCCTCAAGGTTTCTAATGTTTAAAAGGATATGGAGAGGTAAATGATGTGCCTTTTTCATAGAAAAAAGTCTATAATATTGATCTACAGTGGAAACAATGTGTAGCCCTTAGACCGTTAGACGGACTAAATAGCAGAAACCTGTGCTTCTGGAATAGTCAGCCCTTCTCTAGGGATTTACAACCTCAGCCTTCCTCTCCTTCTGCAGCCTTCCGTGGACCAGACTGGCAGCCTCCTGTGGGATCACCCAGAGCTGGCGGGGCTAGACGTGCTGCAGCACAGGCACTGCCTCACAGTGCTCTCCGTCCCTCGCCGCTGTGTTGGCCTGGCCCGACGGAGACTGGGCCGGGGTGGCAGGTACCTCTCTCACAGGGCTGTCTTTACAGTTCATAGCAGACAGCTGGGATTTCCGGTTGAGTTAAACAAACATTCACATCGTATTTTCTTGATTGATTTGCAGGATTATTATGGATCGTGCATCGTCTAAACTCAACCGCAGTCTGAAGCAGTTGGACCCGGAAGTGTTTGCATCCATTCCCAGTGGCGTAGCCTCAAACTTTACGGACACTTCATTGTGGACCAATGCTTCCCAATCACCTCCCAGGAAGGCCAACTCCCTGGAAGAAATTCTAAGCAATATCAAAACGTGCAGGTGGCGGTGTTTCAGGCCGCAGTCTAGGAAAGAGAAGGACAGTGGAGAGGGGAGTACCTGGAAAAAATTGGGATTGACTGTGAATGGTAGGATACCAGGAGCCTCTGTGACTCTTTCTAATCCTCTCAAGAATGGAATTTCAGGTACGTGCCAGGCAACTTTTATTTAAAACAGGGTTGTTTGTTGTGGTTTTGAAAGTTGGTAACCCTGATAGCAGTTTTATATTTATATATACACACACACACATAATTTCCATTATAATGTGGTTGTTTGTGAAGATGGCAAGGTAAAGTCTGACTGAAACCCTGCTGCCTTGCTGACTTATTCAAGGCCACTGCTTTGACTATTTTACTCCCATTCTGTGGTAAGGCACACTTGCTTGATCCTCATCATTTCCAAGACTTTGGAGCTCTGGCAGGCCTTGTGTGATTTTTCTTGCTTGTTTGCGGACACGTACTTTTTAGCTAGCGGGGCTTCTATGAAATGCACGGTCAGACTCCAGTAGGTTAGATAGTTTCTCGAACCTCAGCATACAACTGGCAGTGCATCATGGGGAATGTGTTTCATCTGGGCAACTATAATTAGGATCGATGGTAAACAACCTCTTCGCCTTCTCTACTGTGCAAATGGGGAGCACGTCTTTAGCAATGTTCTAGGTCACTGTGGCCGTTATCTCCTTCCACTTAGCGCTTTTCTTTTCATGTGGTATGCTTTCAGAGAATAAGGCTGCTATGGTTACTTGCTTATTGGCAGCCGTGTTCAAACTTTACGGGGTGTTTTTTTGTCTGGAAAAGATTTGTGGACCATTTTGACAACAACCTACTGAAGGGGCACAATATGTGCATGGTTATAACCAGGATAGGATGTGTGAAAGGGTAAAAAAGAGATCTTGAATGCTATTACTGTGTATTTTCACTCATTGGTAAACGTTGACTTCTAAAATGTAATTGCACAGGTAATATCACGATAGTAACGATAGCCTTCTGCTGTATCTCATAAAAACGGTATTGGATACTAAATGGATTCATCGCTCATTCTAATGCATACTTTGGTTGCTTTAGGTTATCGTGTAAAGTGTAATCACCAAACGTCTCACATGGAATAGCTATAGGTTACCCAATCATTCCTCCCTCATTTTAAAAACCAAGCGGTTTAGTGCTTTGGCTGATTTTAGGATTTATACCAGCCCATTAGTAATTCAATTGCCTACTTATTTATGCACAGGTTTCCTCAGCCTCATTGTCCATTATTCATTACCGAAGTCATCATTAGTTAGCACTGTAGACATGACACAGGATTATTGTGAGTATACCCAGAGCATACTTCAAACCGCATTGAGGACCTAAATTGCTACTAAGTAGTTGAATGCTTTGATTATCATTTAGACTTGTTAATGAGTTTCCTCTGCAGCTATTATCTTTTTTCCTGCATGTTGATATCTAAAGGTTTGCTATTTGGAGCACTGCATTTTTTATTTATTTTTTTTAAAGAAACTTGACTAAAGGCCCAATTGAAAAAATCATTGGGTTAAAACTGAGGTGTGTGTGTGTGTGTGTGTGTGTGTGTGTGTGTGTGTGTAATGATGTCACAGGGCAAAAAAAGACTTTTAATATCAGGAACTACTAAA
>JAOYSI010047274.1:0-26674 GCA_025775065.1 Hiodon alosoides | reverse complement strand
TGGCAGCCAATGTAATGAAGCCAACACTGGTGTGATGTGATCATACTTCTTACGTCTAGTAAGGATCCTAGCAGCTGCATTTTGAAGAACTCGTAATGCCTTTGTGGCTGTATTTGAGCCACCTGATAATATAGCATTACAATAATCAAGTCTAGAAGTAACAAAAGCGTGGATTAATTTATCTGCATCCTGAACACCTAAAAAATGTCTAACCTTAGCAATGTTTCTCAGGTGGTAGAATGCTATTCTGGCATATCTTTAGTATGACGATCAAAAGACTGATAATGGCAGAAGCAAAGTTAGTCTGAAATTAGTTAGGTAACACGTAAGTAATCCATACAAGTATGAGTTCCTTGGGCACTATGTAAGTATGGCATAATGCTTACTATGTTTTGAAAAAAGCCTCCATGTATAAGTTATAGAGATTAATTAAAGTGTATGTCAAATACAGAGTATTAACATAAGAGTAACATGTGCTATGAAATTGGATGGATGGAAACTATCCAGGAATGGTGTTTTTATTGAGCTCGAGATTTAAGAAGGCTATTATGAAATATAGTCAAAAATTTTATAGTTTATATTGGATAAAATCCTGCAAAAGTTGGGAGACCCGAGACAAAAATTATGTTAAAATTAATCTTTCAGTGATCCTGACCTCTGCATATTACAGTTAAACATGACACCTTCCTGCAAATTTTAATACACTATTACTTTATTTATTTGCAGTTGTTGCAGATTTAAATAATAAACAAAAGTGAACATGGTGTGTTTAGGCACCTGTTTGGGCACCCTTTTGGACCCTTTTCTTAATTACAATCATACAATCATAAAGATGATCATTATTGCCCAGAAAGGTTGATTCACTTGCTTCAATTAGTCAGGTCAAGTGTAGAATTCCAGTGTTGAACTATTAGTCTGACGTAACTTCATGCCTTTTAATCTGTCTGACTGTGATGGCTGTTCTGCCTGGTTTCAACTACTACAATCTTTTCTAAGCAGATGTTCGAGGGCTTGAAAATAGGGATAGTTGACTTCCACAATACAGAAGAAGGCTGAAAAAAACCTGCTCAACGCTTCCAGTTTCAATCGTCAGAAACATTGTCATTTGTAAGGAAGTTAAATGCAATGGTTAAAGTCAGGGCAAGATCTGAAAAACCAAGACAAATATCACATAGACTTGCCTGAAAGTCTATGTGAAATTTTGGTCAGATCTGCAAACAGAATCCACAGATCACTGCAAATGACCTTCAAAACAGTTTAGCTGAAACTGGAGAAGTTGTTCACAGGTCCACAATAAAGTATAACTTCCACAACAAGGATCTGCAGGAGAGAGTTTTAGGAGGAAGCCTTTTCTACGACCTCACAAAAAAGTCAGCATATAAAGTATGCAAAAGAAAACCTTGACAAGCCTCAAGCTTTCTGGAACAATATGCTCTTGAATGAGGAAATGAAAATTGAAATTGAAAAATGTAACAGTTTGGCAACAACAAAAGGCACGTTTGAAGAAAAAAGTGAAGCATTTTTTGACACACTGCCATGAGCCATGTCCTCAAGCCCTGGGGACACATACAGGGCCTTTCTGACGGACAGCCAAGCTGTGGGGTCACACCTACAGTCAAGCCCTCGCTGCGCACCTGAGTGTGGTATACCACCCTAATGTGTGTAATTAAAGATATTTAAAAGAGTGCCAGCAGAGCTGGCTTGAATAGAGGGGCGTTGTGCGGGGGGCTGTTGTTGATTAATTAAAAGAAAGAAAAGCTTTGTTATTTTGGAAGTCCAAAAAACTTGTTTTGTTTTGCTTTCCCC
This sequence comes from Hiodon alosoides, assembly GCA_025775065.1. Classification (NCBI taxonomy): domain Eukaryota; kingdom Metazoa; phylum Chordata; class Actinopteri; order Hiodontiformes; family Hiodontidae; genus Hiodon; species Hiodon alosoides. The sequence continues at coordinate 24,868 of JAOYSI010047274.1, read as the reverse complement.
ACCTTGGGCGCATCTCTAGATTTATCTTTAAGGTTCATTGTTTTTTCTTGTAAATATTGATTTAATGGTCTAAGAAGCAAGTCTGCTTTACTTGCCACAAGTTATGCCCTTGCTCAAGGTACATACAGTCACCTTAATTGCTTTTTGGTAATATCCAGCTGCATGTGTGAATGAATGCAGAAAATTGTAACCTTGCAGAAATTGTAAATTTTGGATTTGGATTTGCTTTTGGATACACTAAATTGTCATGTGCAATTATTATTTCTGTCTCTCCAAAGACACATTTGTGTAGATATTTTATTTCACTTCCCCGAGCAGTACAAAGGCATAAGTATGTATTCAAAAAAGCGTTCTGTCGCTTGACTTGTGAAAGGATTTTTTTTTTTTGGGAGTTTTTAGGAACGGCATTCCATTTACTGGAATCGACCCTAAACTTACTATCAGCTTGGAGGATCACGTTTCATCAATTTAAGAAAAAAATAAAAGATGGACAAGGGATTTGGCATGAATATAAAGTATGCAGTTCATAAATTAATTTCAATTTTATTCTTAGTTTTCATTTTTGTACCTTTGTGACAACCCTTGCAACATTATCAACTCTAATCCACATTATGTATGCAGATTGGTGATTAGTGATTGGTGATTCGTTGATCAGCTATTTACATTTTTACATTTGTGACAAGTTGATACATATTTGTTTTTTCCTCCTTTTGAACAAAATACAAAAAAAATTATTGATTAGAGTTAGCAAAATTTGTAATGAGATCCAATTAGCCACCCTGTCTGATTCCATACTCACTACCAACAGATGACTTGACATCATCTGCCGTTACAATTGATATGGTTTCAGTCCATTCAGTTTATAGTTCCTCAGAGCACCTCTGAGTCAATAAATATCTACATAAATGCAACATTTTCCTGTTACTGTTCTATACCTTAAAAAACACAATGCCACGGTTTAACTTACCAAAATGCCACTACAGTTATACTTCATTTAACAGCCAATTATCTTTCGCAACTAATGGTTTTTTGACAGTAGCAGGTGTATATGTGTGAGCATGCAGGTTGTGTGTCCGGGTTGGTGGGTAAAAAGTGGCAGGGGAGTAGTGCATGCATGCAAGAGTCAGTGAGAAGCATATAGTTACTTTGTTCTTTTCACACACAGGAATGTTTAATTTGAGAATTGATTAATTGTGGATTGGCAGAAAATAGCCACTAAATGAATGACAGGAACTTCCTCTGGCTTCGCAGCAGATATTGTCTGGGAAGAAATCAAAACTAATTACATTTAATAAAGTTGTATTTAGTAGCGAGTTCTCGTTTTTGTAAATATTTAATTTCTTCTACTCATGAAATGAAAAATGTATTGAATACAAACGCACACTGAGTTGGGGATGAGTACGTTTTGTGAAACAGATCTTACATGATCAGTTTTGTGTTCAGCTTGTAGTATGCTTCACATTGTAAGATGATATTGCTGACCTGGCATATCTGGAAGACCACGTTTAAACATTTAGTGATTTTGTTACATACATTGAATCATTGTTCGACTGCAGTGCACTTACAGTGTACTACAGGTGGTTTGTTCTTGATTCTTGGTTCTTGCTGTCAAGACTAAGCTGGAGTTGATACCCCTCTTCAGATTGGCCTCCGCGTTTCTCTCCCATGTCATGGAGAGGGGGAGGACGACGACTCAAGAAAACGCTAAATACGGATAGTAGCTGACAATCAAAGGAAGAAAGAGTTTATTAATTACGTGTTTAATGTAGTGCAATATTATGTAGCCTCATTAGGAATAAACTATGGAACAAAGGAACCCACAAGAATAAAGCATACAAAAGAAAAAAGAGACAGAAGGAGATGGAAAGGGTGGAAAGATGGATGGTAAAATAACCATCAAGGAGAACAGAGTTCTTCCTGCCTCCCAACAGCATGGCCAAACCAACGGAAATGGGCCTACTAATAGGGAAGTGACAGCCAAGGAAGCTCTTTGCACCTGAAGATTATATAGCCAAATTCCACACTCAAGGGGCTTGAGGACAAACTGAACAAATTGTTGAATCTAGTGTTAAATATTGAAATGTAGTCTGATTCCCAAAATTTGGCAAACTATTCTATAGCCGATGGCTTCAGTATGAAGGCTCCACCACCAGATTTAGTCTTTGACAAATAGGACAGACAAATAACCAACCTCTTTAAATTTTTTCCCATGAATTGAATTATAGAAAGTTACATTTTAACCACTGCTTCACATCCTTAAAGGCAACATTCTAATTTGGCAATATGCTGGTTCTCATCTGGTTTCATGGACAGAAAGAGGTGTGTACTGTCTGCATAACAGCGGGAATGAATCCTATGATTACGAATAACATTACCTAGTGGTAACATGTACTGTTACTACATATTTGAAGTATTGAGTAAGGGAACTAAGACCAAACCTTATGGAGCCTTGAAAATCTGAAAGGTCATCGTTCATTTGCAGAAATTAAAATATTTCACCTATGCAGGAGAGAGAACTTCCTTTAAAGGGATACTGTACTAGTTTACAAATTGGGTCTTAAAATGTTCACATTTTCCATGTTTTAGGATGACAGTTCATTGTTTTGCTGTAGTCATGATTATTCTGATTGTTACAAACCCCCAGATGGTAGTTCCAGGGAGGATAGGGGAACATAAAACATCTCATGGGCATGCTCACTTGTCAGTGGAGTCAGGGGTGCAACAGACACAGACAACCCACCACAAAAAGAGTACAAACAAAAAGGGGAATTTATTTGAGTACGGAAGGATGCCCCCACAGGTATTGTATGGGAAAAGGGACTAAACGGTACCAGAAAAATGAAAGCAAAACACTAGATAACTTATATTTATCAGTTATACACTAACCTAGTGTTTTTAAACAGAGTTTACCTGCAGGTGGAATGTAAGCCCTAAGTTTTAATAAAAGGTCATCAGCTGGATGTGCTCCATGTTTGCAGTTTTGGGTGCAGCAAGTATTACCTTATGAGCTCAATTTAGTATTTTATGTGAACAAATTAATTTTATTTTGCTTAATGTGACTGAATTTGTGCTCACAAATGAATAAATTGTTTGCAGAAATTCATATCTCGTGGTCACAACATAGTATTTTGTACAATAATACCTAAAGTCGCATTAGAGGCTCTGTGCATTAGGCCAATTTGATAGTTATATTTTACAGGTTACAGGAGATCTAAGAACAAGCCATTGGGGCAACAATCGCAAAGATACAGTTCATTTTCTTGACAGCAAGAGCATTTTAGCCTAGACCATGAAGCATAACTAAAAGTGTGGGCAGTTTTACATTTAATGAACAGGGGAAATACATTGCCGCAGTCAACTGGTGAATCCTAGTAGGGCAGAAGCATGTTTTTCTCACCAAGTATTTACACCTAATCATTCAAATCATAGTACACAGGAAGTTTTTATAATTCTTTCATTTCTGTCCGAGGGGAGATAATATGGTTGTTTTGCCATGCTAGAAACTGTACAGAGTGTTCAAAGAGATATTGGCAAGAAAAGGAACGAGTTTGCGACTGTGGATAGAGAGCATAATTTAACAGAGCTGGGGGCACAGAGATCCTCTTCCCTTCCAGCAAAACGCATCTGCCTCATTCCTGGCTGCTCGCTGCTTCATTATGATGAGGCCACGGGCTAAATGTAGCTGAGAATATCAAATATACTGGCAGTACACACTAAATAAATCATTTTATTAATTCCGTTACTGGAGGATATGTTTCCCTATAATTCAGCCATGAGACCCTTCTGACAAATAAGAGACTTTAATGTTCCCAATGCCAGCTTTGTTTATATTGCACTTCTAAGCAAATAAATAATGTAAAGAAATAAGGCAATATATGTTGGTAGAATTCTGTCACTCTTTTTTTTATGTCCTGTTGTGGTTTGTGACTCCTATCATTTCGGTTGGGCGTGAGTTTGTGGTGTGTGAAGTGCACTTTTAAAGGTATCACAAACCAAAATCAGTTTCTACAGTTGGCTCCAAGCAAGTTCGCGCAAGACCATTTTGTTTTAAACTAATATTGCATGCAGTGTCTGCTATGAGATACCTTAACTTGACTGATGTTGAATGACTAGAAATTAATGATTGCAAGGGTATCTGTTATATTTATTGATTCAGTCTGAAGTACTTGAGCACACTTTTGAAGTTGCAAAATAATGTATAGTAAAATCAACTAAATCACAAATGTTGATCAATTAATTATTAATTACACACACACACACACACACACACATATATATATATATATAGGTGATTTAAAATAAACATGCTGTAGCATGCCTGGTGAGTGGTCAGACACAGGGAGACAGAATGCCATTTTTCATTTTAAAAAACCCTCAAAAACCCTTTTGAGAAGAAATAATTTGCTACATCCCAGCTACAGGACAACCTAAACCGCTGCTATGGTAGCCACAAAACACAACGATCCCCCCCATCTAATGGATGGCATGATATCTCAGGATTTTAACGACTCCCCCAGAAAAGTCATGTGTTCCTCTCAAGGTTTCTTCCTACCAGCTTAGCGAGTTTTTCCTTGCCACCGTTGTCTTAAGCACGCTATCTGGGGGTCCAGGCCTGGGAAATATTGTACTATTGCCTCTGTAAAGTGCCTTTGAGATACAGTATGTAGCATGTGAAAGCACTATACAAAGATAAATTGCTTGATTGATTGCTTGATTGACCAACCAAAACCCCACTGACGGCCTATAAAATTGGCATGCTAGATAATTTGATAAAATATCATTTTTTCCCCTGGAAAAAAAAAATATACATAAAGTGTGCCAGTTAAAATCCTAGCTCTGCTGTTGTACCATAGTGGAATGGTTTTCACGTGAGTTGCTTCAGTAAATATCTTGTTATATAAATGGATACATGTTGAACTGTAACCTGTCAAAGTATCTCAGGATAAGATGATTTGCTAAGCAACTTAATATATAATAAAACTGCACTATCTGGAGACAAAATTCATAAACATCCCAGTCATAATATGTTGAATACTCAATCAGTTTTCCTTTGCTCTTCCTGAAATTGTCTATGTAGAAAGATCCATTTCTGTTGCAGCTTTCAAGCAAATTTCACATGGTATATTGAGCAATACCCAATGTCTGACTGTAGTGGCAGTTGATGTCCTTGTGGCAGTCAGCATACCAGTTATAAGTGTGATTTTTGTCCCCGTTTCTTCCTTTACAATTTATTAATTTATTACCTCCACTACCACTATGCTTTTATTTATAGTACATAAAAATAAAAACACAATAAACAACTCAGTAACTATATCCTACCCATGTCATATATCTGGGTATCGACTGCACAACTGGCTGAATTGCAATTTTTTCAATGAACAAGAAATAATAAATGTGTTCAGTAATTTGCCTAGCTGTCCAGCTGTCACTTTCTGCCAACCTAAATGCACAGTAACTGTGAACTAGAAATTTGATGTTTTCAAACAGCAGAGCTCAAGCCTCCCCATCTGTCCTTAGGCAAGCACTATCCTAGTAACTGTCTAAAGGTTATGTTTCAGTTATGCTACAGGGATAATTGCATATGCAAAAAAAGCTTTATTTAATGACACGATGGTGTGAATTAGATGTCACCCCATCGTTTTGTTAACCAATCGGATCGTAGCAGGTGGCTTCTGGGAGTAGCCAGTTATTTAAGAATTTAAAAATTCATTAATAGTAAATGAAGTTCAAAACAGAGAGAGAGCGGGAGATTTAAATCACCTCACCTTAAATCACCACTGCTCTCTCTCCATTAGGAGTGCCGCCAGCACTTCAACAAAGATGTACAACCAATTTTTATGGCTTGCTGGAAGCTCCCAGAATTGTAGATCATATTGCTGGAGTTGCCTTCTGTTTAGCGGAGACAAGAGTGCATGGAACTTGAGTGCGTACTAAAATCCGGGATGTCTCATCACGACAGTACAAAAGCACCAGAGTTCAGTGAGTCACATACATTCTGCAGAATTGAGCTGCAGCTCGATGTCTAGAGAGAGAGAGAGAGAGAGAAAGAAGAAGAAGAAAAATAGGAAGATTTTGAAACGATCGATTGTGAGATTTTTCTCGGGGAACAATGGAAGGCACAATGACGGGGAATCATTAACAAGGGGAATTCCGTTGAGGTGCTTTTTCCGTTGTCTGATGATGTTAAGCTACCCAATCAGCTGTCATTGTGGAATGTTTTTGGGGGAACCTCCAGCACTATCCCAATCAATCTTATTGGAGCTGTGTCCCATCCACTGTCATGCACACACACTGAATTCAGAAAGGTATCTTTCAGTAAACTGGGATAAACCAATAATTTTCCAAACACATAGAGCTGCTGGAAAAAATATGCAACAAACGCTGTCTGAGGGTTACAGAGGTGGAGCGTTTTGTCTAGATTAGTCAGCACCTTCGCAAAGAAAAGGGAGGAATTGAACGACTGTTTTCGGCACATAGTCGGATATAATCCTGGTTGCAGAGGGATTTCTGTCTCAGCAATTTTGAATACTGCTTCTATGTAAAGTTATCCCAAGTGCACATACCACTCCCTGGGGAATATGCAATTCACCGACAGCGTCACATTGAGACAATGGTCTCCAGCTTACACAGCAATAAAATTGCAGAGAAGGAGCACAATAATGTAATTAATTCAAACTAAACTGTGGCATATCTCAGTCTGATGAAAACTGTGGATGAAAACCATGGATGAAACCATGATTACAACCCAATTTAAGACACGTTTTTCCCTCAGTAGGGGACCGAACTTGAGGTGGCAGAGATAAGCTCACATTTGCTAACCCAGGCCACGCCAGTTGGAGAGCTGAGAGACCATAGGTTTTTTCCAATATTTTATGGACTTAATTTTCTCCTTGGGACATTCTTTTGTCTTTCATATTGTAGTTTGTCAGTTTTGAGGGGAACCCTTGAGGTATAACCAAGAAGATGTTGTTGCTTTACTTTCAGAAACTTTTTTAAAATCTAAAATCTTTTTAGTTTAATAAATGTCAGTCCCTTCGGATATTTTTTTATATATATATTATCTCATTTTGTGTTTTGATGATTGTGATGAGGAGAGCTGTCCAAACTCTCCAATAGGTGTTCAATTGAGTTGAGATCTGGTGACTGCGAAGGCCATGGCATATGATTTACACGTTTTCACAATAAGTGGACCCAAACCATAACAGGAAACAAACCCTCCCCAGGATAACAGACCCTCACTTTAGGTTTTTCTTGTAATTTGTCACCCTTTCTGTGTTCATTGGATTTATACATTTTTAATCGTATTTTCCAAAAGTGTACTACTTAAAGTCATAAACAGTGATTTGTCATCAATCACCAACATTTTATTGACAGAATCAGATTCAATTATTGGGAAGTACACAAAGTTAGATCTTGTTAAAACGAAGTTAACGAAGCATGATTAACAGAACATTTTTCCAAACACAAATGGTAGTAAACAACATTCTAAGAAAGGCATTGCTGTACAGCAGTGGTTCCCATGCATTTACTATTGCCTACCCCCTTCCAGATTTACTAGCTGTACCAGCAGAGAGGGTTTATTTGAACCCCATTAATGGTAAAGCATTGTATTAATGCACAAATGGACATTCTTTAATTCAGCTCCTTGTGCCGGCCAGCGGAGAATGGGCTCCCCCTTTAAGTCGGGTTCCTCTCAAGGTTTCTTCCTGCCCGCCTAGGGATTTTTTCCTTGCCACAGTCTGCACATCACGTAAATCACTGTGTTCTCATTAGTACACCTTGAATTAAAGTAATTACCTTGTTCAACAAATTTTAAATTACATTTTGGCTTCCAGAACAAGGGTTAAACTAGGGTTACCCAGGGTTACATCTGGGTATATTAAATAACCTCCAGAAAAGCCACCCATTGTAGTTTGTACAGGCAAAACCAATTGAGGTATCCACTAAGTATTATTACAATTTTATGCACAAATTTTTATTTATTTTTTTTAAATATAGATTTTATTGCATCAATGAAACATAAAAAACAACCACAAAAAAATCAATTAGTTAAGCCAGATTTGGACCATTCATAAAACCTGATTTTCTACCACGTGCCCCTAGTGATGTCTGGCATACTCCAGAGTTGAAAACCCCTATTCTAGAGAAATGGCATTGAATGCAATTAAATGCATGTGGGATAATGTTTCTGAATTACAAGTCGTGTTGTCTTAAATATTTTATGTTATCAGCCCTTTTTTCTTCTTCCTTTGATTCTCCAAACCAGGGAGCATAGGAGTGTAAAGTGTTGTTGTTTTAACATTTTTTTTTTTAACTCACATGTGTTGGCTTTGACTGCTTACGTTATGCTTGCTCTGTCAGTATTTACTTAAGGGAATCTCCTAGTCAGTTGAGGTCGGCGAGGAAGTGTGAATTTAGGCACATCATTTCAGGTCCCAAAGTTATAAGGTATCGTCGGTCATAAATAATTTTAGTGGACACTTTCCACAGTCATCCCAGTTAAAGAATAGATTAATAATGACCTTGGAAGATGTGAATGACTCATCATGAGTTTACAAAATGGCAGACACTGCTGGGAGTGGTGAGGTGACAGACAGAAGATAAGCAAGTACCCTCTGGGAGTACAGAAAAAAACATCAACGTGCAGTGTCTACAATGACCAAATGCTCTGAAATACAAGACAACTACTTTAAGCAATCTTTCTCATCAAAAATGTAAGAATTTTGTCCCGGCAGCTGGGAATGATGGCTCTAAGTTTTACTTGAAGAGTAACTTAAAAAAAGAGAGTTTCAAATAAAGCAATCAAATTCATGGCATAAAAAACAAAAAAAGTCACAAAAGCAGCATATTAAATACTCATGAATTGCACAGTGAATAATTTTCACTTAAAGCTACTTGCAATAAATGCATTATAGATTATACATTTCCTTTTTTTTTAAATCTATTTCCATAAATTGACGACAATCAAAGTACATTTTTGGTGGAAATGAAAACACATTGTGTGGAATACATCTCAAATTGAGTCTAACTTCAAATTTTTAAGCCTCAGAAAATTAATCTGAACGAAACCCGTTATATAGAATGCTTTCATGCAGGGGTGCAGGTGTGGTACTGCACTTTAATACCCTCTCGCAAATTGTAATATTTGCCAACACAGACATTAATTTACAGCACCTGGGTGTACTGATAGGCTTAAATCTTCACTTTAATTAGCCCAGGACTGATGACACAGCAGCATATTCTAAATAAATTAATGTTTAAGCTATTGCCACTCAAGACTGATAAAAAGAAGGGTTATTTGAGACGCAACTGTATGTGAATGGGCTTAAAACAGAAAGCTTGGCTTCTTTCTTTGGTATGGTGGTCGCACTGTATATTTTCCTGAGTGAAGACGAAAATGTATTGTGGGCTGAGTACACATTCCTCAGAGCACTGCTTGAAAAATTCAAATTAAATAATGGGAGGTACTATTCAACATCACACATCACATCAAGGTAGAGAACAGTAGAGAACAACTAAAAAACAGATTAAAAACATTAAAATATAAATAAAAATATGCAATTTTTCTAATGAATCTGTCTCAACAACGTATAATTATTATAAAAACCTGCCAATTTAGATCAGCTGTGTTATTGATTGCCTATTGTTCGTTCAACTCAAATGCTGTATAAAAACATTTGTACAAAAGTGAGGGTCAAACCTATGATGGAGATGAATTGTCGCTGGGAAGGATTGACAATATTTGAACCTGGAGAAACGCATTCCATCGCAATTACAGAATTACTCCATGTGACATATGTTAACCAATAAACCTACAATATTATTTTCTCTGTGACCCTCTGAAAATCCAGTCTGGCTATGATTATGCAAGGTAAGAGGGGGAAAAAATGAATAAATAAACCTGAATAATTGTCTTTTTAGTTTATCTATTCAAATAAAGCACTGCCCTCATTTCTCTGTGTACTATAGTGTTTCTCTTATGTGTGGCACATTATGTGCTCAGGGATGTAAAAAAATATGTAGGCTATTAAAAATAATTCTCCTGTCAGATCACCATTTTCTTTCGAGAATATGTACCAATGTGTACTTTGAATTCACAATCAAATTCTACTACATAATAACATTTTTCAATAATTTTCTAGACATATTTTAATGGTATGCAGAAAGCAAGGTGTGGAATTTGACAGGTAACCTTTATTGCAGACTACCATGCGTTTGAGGATACTGGAGAGTGACACCTGAAACTGCTAATTGAAAGCAAAAAAAAAAAAAAAAAAATGACAAATAGAATGGGCCATGATTTATGAGGCCTATGCAATATTTTTGAAATGTACTGTACAGGTGAAACCACTGAAATGATGTTTTGTAGCCCACGACCAAGATATAAAAGAGAAAAATGAAAAAGAAAAATATTAACTTTTATCCTGGACAGTGATTGATGTCATATCGGTTATACTTTATGAATTAATCAGAACCTTCAGTATGTTTACCTTCTGTCATGCTGAATTCATGAGACGAGTTGTCTGCTTACAGCTCCTGGTTATCAGTCTGGTATGCTGCTAAGCTGTGAATGGTCCACCTTCCTACTTTTTCTTTTTTCTTACCAAAAACTTTAAGTGATTTGTGTATAATGTTGTGATATATGGAGTCAATGGGGCACCGTAAGCTATTCAGGGCTTATTTGCAGACATCTGATTTGTTGTTGTTTTTCTTAGCTTTTTGTTCAATGTGTGATAGCTTTGAAGTTGCTACTGCGAGAAACTTGCGATGTGAGTTACCGCTGACATTTGGTCAAGCTATGACATTCCACTCCCAAGTCTGCACACATATGCAACAGATCTTTTCTTTTTTTACACAAAGCTGGCTATTTCTTAATATAGATTTAATTGAGGCTGGGACCAGATCAAAACTTTGACAACCCGGCAATTGAATTTTAAAAGTATTTTGCTTTTTTTTTGTTGTTGTTGGTGCTAAATACAGCTATTAAATGCAGTTATAAGTGCGATTAGAAGGTTGCCATGGTTTCGATTTGTTAGTAGCCTTAAATTGGATTCAGAAACAAAAATGGAAAATATGACTAGTGGATAAATTTAGAAATTGTGAGAAATGCATCGGATTTAAAAAGGATATCAAAATTCTGAATCAACTGCGATTGTAAACAGACAAGACTTTTACTGAAATTCTGCCTGTTTACTGCCCAAATAGAGGCATAGGGTCTAACCACTTTACCACTTTAAAACAGACACCCTGACCCAAACTAGTGCAGTGCCTTGTGACTAGTGCAGCATCAGTAATTTCTAAACTCTCTCTGGCTTTCAGGGATGATATTGGGAAACTTAAAAATGTGTCTGCTACAAAATTCCTCCTGAAAGCTTGTTACAATGAAGGCCTGAGCTCAGTGATACCACAGAAGTGCAAATAAATCAGGCAGAGGGACATCAGCAGAACAATTGTAAAACTAATTTGCTGAGTAGTACTGAGTAGTATTTTTGCTACTCATTTAAACATGACATGATTATAACAGCAGTATGTAAATCTTAAACATTTCCATTTGACTTTTACAATCCTTGTTGAATCTCTCATCCCTGTTGCAAACAGGGCACACATCATTTTTAATTCTACACTTTCGTGTGATAATCCACATTGTATTCAAGTAACAAAAGAGGACGACATGCTTTGAGCTTTGGTCCATTATTGCATTGAAGTTCCACTACTGAGGTCCAACATTTATATTATAAAGTTATTTTCCATCACAAGTATGATTAATGATGAAAAAATATTATGTTGAGCACTTTATTTTATTCTAGCCCTTTTGATTCCCATGCAGAAAATCAATAATGTCGGTTATTTATGGAGGAGTCAGGAATTCCACAGAGGGTAATATGAACTGGCTTTCTGAAATGTTTGCTCAATAATTCAGTGCTCTGTTATTCTGTGATATTTATTGACGCCTCCTACATTGAGGCAAATCAAAAAACAGGCTGGGTTCCGGACCCCAGTCGTGTTTATAGAGACGGGGGCCATAAAAATAACAAGTTTGAGTATTAAAAAAAATTTCTGGTTGTAAAAATAAAAATAAAAATGTTTTGACTAAATTAGCTGTAATAACAGGAAGATTTCTAGGTTAATTTAAAATGATTTTTTAGATTTTTCATATTTTTTATTTTAGATAATGAATCTAAAATAACCTAAAGCTAATTGAAGTATATTACCACTATCCAAACTAACTACACCCATTATATTATTACAATCTGTTCCTATTCCTGAGTCTGTTTAAATTTTGGCTTATTGTGTAAGTTACCTAATTTGAGTACATTTGAGTATGAAAACCCTAAAGAGAAAAGTGAAGGAAAAAAATAAATAGTAATATCATCTCATACTAACAAGAAATTAAGTCGTAAACACAAGATACTTACTTGTGAATATGAGATAACTAAATAATACAACATAATAACTTGACAATATCACTTAAGTGGTAAATGAGATACGATCACGTATTATTGAGTCATTATCTCTCATATATCCCTATTTATTATAGTTTAAGGAAGCGTGAGTGGGTGGCACTACATTGCTTGATTGCAAAAATTGGATAGTGTAAGCCTGGCATAAGTGAAGGGCTCAACAACAGTATATGTTATTTTATAATACACGTAACATGGTACCCAACAAGAATGATCAGTTCTCATAAAATCACATCTCTCCTTTTTTTTAAATAAAGGTAAGCTTGACCTTCTAGTGGACAGCGCCTTGTCCTATAGGACAATATTGGAATATCATGATTTTTAAATTTAATTAAATTTTTTAATAATAAATAATTGTGAAGTGAAAGCTCAGTTCAAACACTAGACAATGCACACAGGAATGCTGTTGAAAAGATGATATAGAATATTTTTTGGTCTTCGCTGGCGCAAGTCTGAGCGTTCAGATCTATTGACGCCTCTTGAGAAATTTTGCAAATAATCTGCTCTGTTGAAATTATTGTATTATATTAATTACAACAACTATAACATGCTTTGTGTGAATACTTCCTGAACTCCAAATTCTTACCGATGCCTGCTGTCTTATTTGACAAGCTGCTAAATAAATAATTAATTATTACACTTTTAGAGCTATAACTGTATTAAACACACCCCAAACACTGTGGTTGATGCAAATTAGATTTATTAAGCTGACCGTTGCAGGAAGAATGAGAAAAATACATACGAATTACATACAGATTTTGTCAACATTCTGTACTTGAATAAACTTGCACAATTAAGGTAAGTGATGTCAAAACACCTCAACATACAGGTATTTCCGACATATCGATCCATCAAGCTAAAGGGAATAAAATAAAGGTGAAAATTAAGTCAATAATATGAGATAATAAGTTATGAATACGAGAAAATGCAAGATGGTATCAATGAGTTATTTTGTCATATTATTGAGTTCTCTCATATTCATTATTTCATTTTATCAAGATCAATTTTATCAATTTTTCCAAATAGATTTTTTTTTTCAATTTGTGCTTGAGGGCTTTCACAGGGTGGAGAGTGATTGGTAAAACACACACAAATAAAAACCTGACAACATAACCGTACTATTTGTGCAGTGTTCATATAAATAGGTCTTATAAGTCATGTTAATGTGAGATAGTTTTGAATAAATGTTTGTTTTGTAAACACTTCTGTTTATACAAAAAAAATTTTCCCAGATATTAAGAATATTCATGAATATTCTGGATATTATCCCTAATATCTGTTGTCAGTTATTTACTAAAGTGATTGACTATTGGTATATAGTTATATCTATTGATTTATGATATTATGATGATTGATATATGTGATGCATATATCTCATGCATTTTTTAGCTCAAAAACTCACATGACAACATGTTTTCCAGTCATTGAGAAATGGACACTTTTGAAAAAAGTTTAATTTTCACATAGTTTGAGTTTAAAATTAGAGAATTAAATCATTATGAATACACTTGTCATAATGATTCATTAACAATACAGCGCATACTCATTTGCTTATTGTTTATCTCTGTTCAGCAGATTTTTATGCACTTATCTTTTCAAAGTTAAATGAGGATTAAGGCTGTCAGCTTTGTTTTTTATGGTGTACATTGGATCATTTGTTAAAAGAACCCAAAAAAAAGGGAAGATATAAATTCCTACACAAACAGATGGCCCACTGCATAAAGGTTATCAGCGAATACATTTTTTCCATAGATTCCCAAAAAATCAGTTCCTCTGAAAAGAAGACTCCAGCTTTTTATTATCCTAACCAGTAACACCACTCAAAATTATATAAACTCTGTGATGTGTAATTATTGTAGGGTTCAGGAAATGTAGGAAAGTTTTCTTTGTTATTTTTTATGGAAAATAAGTGATTGGACACACATTTTGGCTTGGGGCTAATTTCTACCATTGCAGTCAATTTAATTATAATTATGGTCATGTCACGGGAACTTTTTTCCATGTCATAGGATTTATCTGGTATTGCTGTTTTGCTGCGTCTAGTACTCAGGACTGCAATGTTTAAACTTTCTTTTTGCTAAGGTCTGCAGTGTCCACCTTGATTTCCCAACTAGCAGCTCCCTCAAAAGGCGTCCGGTCAGCATTGCATTTGCCCTTGCCTGTGAAATGCAACTGTTTTTTTAAATAGTTTATTGTATAATTAATAAATAATAAGTTGCTATTACCTATCTGAAGCCATTACTTTGGATACAATTCCCAAGGTAGCATACTCTTATCTAACATAGATGGAGACATTCTGATAATATTTATGTAGTTGAAATGCATGTAAAAGCTGGAATGCAATGTTTTTGGCCCCAAGAGACCTGTCAGCAAAATAACTCTAGCTTTTATCAGAAAACATGTAAAATCTGCCTGGTGTTCAGATGATAAAAGTGTACGGATTGTCTCAGGTCGTGTGTGACCACATTATAAATCAATATCTATGTATTTTTACATTTTAGATTTTTTACATTGCTGCTACATATTTTTATACTCCTATTGCTGTCATACTCGTAAATTAGGGTTTTAGTTTATGTTGTCAAATCAATAGGAAGATTAAAAAGAAGTGTTGATTGAAATTAGTTAAACAAATATACGCTATTATGTACATCATTTTGTGGATATTGTTTTCACTGTCTGTTTCAGGGTGGGGCACAGTATTCCGTTGAGAAATGTTGATGTATTGCAGAACAACTGTGAAGAAGGTTTGCTCTTCTGGAGAAGGAAAGAGGTATTTAGCAGGTCTGTTTAAAAATGCTTTAAAAAGCATGCATTATTTGCCGCAGGTTTTATTGGAAAGGACTATTAATAAATTCAAACGAAGCACATGTGGGCATGTGGAATCTGTGCTAATGCAATAACACTGCTGCCAGGCAATTTTTCAATACAATAAACTTAGAGGGAATATGTTGTAACACAGCCATTACAGAAACAATTTACATCCAATTATTCAAATACGCTGGCAAGCATAACATGTTAAATACACATCTTAATGCTTAACATAAACTGCAGGACGAAGAAAAATATGCCTGTAATCCTCCAAATAGGACTTAAAAGCAAGACACAAATTTGAACTATGTTGCTGTGAGTCTAGAGAATGAGACTAGAACAGTTAATTCAGCGTATGAAAATGCACACTAAAGCAGAACTGTGAAAACATTCGGCAAAATGCACAGGAATTCAATGGCTTACAGGACAATTCTGTACCATTGTGTTGACAAAGGACAATTTTGCCCATTAGCTACAGATTAAACCAGATTCACATGTAAAACCATTTTATGAATTTTTTTTATTTTTTGCTATACTTTGAGAAAATAATCCTGATACTATTTTTAACAAGCTTTGTAGAGTTTTTTATTTTTATTTTGTCTAAGTTTTGCCTAAGGGTCTGCTTTTCTGAAGCATTTTTATCAAAACTTTCCTCTTCATAGAACTGGAATATTTCACCACCGCATAAAATCAGCATTGTTGTATTACATTTTTAAATTGTGGTATCTCATGTATGCTTTAGTAACAGTGGTAAAGGAAGCTCTACCCACGAAGAAGAATTTTGAATTAATAAAATTGAAGTGACACATTTCTTAGTAAATCATTTTTTTTAATGTCAGAATGAGAACAAATAAACTGTTGACTCAATTTAAAAATGTTTTAGGCACCGATTATGTGTCTCTTCTGGACCAGTAGGATGACAAAACGTTGTTTTTAAATCCCCCAACAACATTCAACAATACTACAACCATCAAGTCTGTCAATTTATTGGTTTCCTCATTTAAAATGTAAATATTTATGGGCATATAATAGATATGCAGTCGCCATTCATAATTTTCCCCAAATATTTGATATGTGCTTACAATTCTGACATTGTTAAGACCTTTTTATAAGCCGCCAGAACCCATCAATCTGTGGTCTATTGTTTAACTGTCTATTAAGTGCAATATAATAGTTTGCATAACGATACAAAAGCTATTTCTTAATGACTAATAGTTTCACAAAGCAAGGCAGCATTCTAGTGTGTAAATCACATGAAGTGTTTAAATCACTCTTCTTTTGTATGCATTTGTCTTGCATTTACAAAAACCATAGTAAACCTTTCTTCTCATTTGAAAACTTTTTCATGACACATTCCCTTGATATTTTTGTCATATACTTTGCTGGCAAATTGCAACCTCCTTTGATGCTACCTGCACTATTATTTGCACAGTGTATGTGTATTAACACCTGCAAGGCACATTCACAAGATCAGGGGTAAAACAATACATCTAACACTAGGGTTGTCATGATACCAGAATTTATAACTGCGATTTGATACCAGTTCAGTTTTATGATCCTAGATACCACCCAAAAAAAAAAAATCTGAAAAAAAAAACAAGTAAGCTTTTGGATGGCTACAAATGAATTAAAATATCTAAAATTTTATCCAGAAACAAGGATAAAATATAGCCTAACCAAAAACTAAATTCAAAGCTAAAGCGAAACTGCAAGAGATTTCCAAGATATTTTTCTACTTGACTCTGTTGTTCATTGCATAGTATAAGAAGTGCCTAAACGCCCAAAAAGGGAATAATAAATCTGCCAATGTCGGTCTCAATTACAGTTTAAAACAAAAAAAATAGCTTTATAAACATTATCATCACTGTTATGTCTAAAACTCCCGCTGTGGAAAATACAGTCCCCCTGTGTTGTTGAGGTGAAATCTGTTCTGTTTGGGGCCATTTCACGTCCACTCTGGCATTGGTGCCCTCACAAAACAGCTGAGAACCTTTGGCAGTAGCAACAAGGCTCTGAATACCAGGCAGCCTGATCTTCAGATCATGGCTTCCTTGCCACAATACACACACACACACACATACACACACACACACACACACACACACACACACACACACACACACACACACACACACACACACACACACACACACATTCGATATATTGTGAATCATAAACAACAGCATCTTGAAGTGCTGATACCTGGTTTGCCATGTCGTGTAATCCGTGTGCTCATTTAAAAGGAATATGCTTGGCCCTCCCAAGACAAACATAAGAACATAACGTCAATGAGCACATAGTTATCTCTTCATACTTGAGGCACTTTTTAAACCAGATTATAAACCCCATTGCTGCAGCCAATATTCTTTAATATCTTCTATTCTTCTATTCTTTAATACATTCTAATCTAATCACATTAATATTCATCGGCAGACACACAGGAAAGTGTTTGTCAGCTTCTAACCACATCCTGATTTTCTGGAGTGTTTCTCCTTCCTCTCTTCCTGTCAGTGCTGTGGCCAATCTGTAGAGAGATATCATCGCCGCTGTAGTCGTGGCAGCAAGAACCAAGAACAAACCTCCCACAAATTACTGAAGCTGCTAAACTATCTACTCGTTGTTTACTTATTTCCATTTTGTTCAGTATGTGTCTACTATTATGTCATTTTTTAGGAGTTCTCGTGACTGCCTCTGGGTCAGGGAATAATTTTCTAGTTTTCATTTGGTGTTGGGTTTTCTGTTTTTTTGATTCCCTCTGGAAAATGCAATACGTTCCGCGTTTTGAGACAAATTCTATCTGTAAAATGTCCTATAAAAAATAAAATGTAATTGATTGATTGACAGGAAAGCACATGTCATTAAAACACAGTTTTAATGACATGAGCGTAACCACACGTGACATTCCATTTTTGTGTTGTTGCTTAGCATTTTGTGTTGCTGGCTTCAGCTCACTCGGTTAACAGGGATCTCCCATTCCTGTTTAACCATTCTGACCATGTCTGGTGCACGTGAGTCTGCATATAGTGGGACTTTATTAGCTTAATTAGCTCCAGTTCCTATCAGAAGTATTCAGAACCCTTGTTTTCACAGTTTGTTGCGTTACGTTCTGAAATATTGATGCCTTTCAATGAGATTTTTTCCACTGCCGTTTTAGAGTTACTGCAGTGCTTACTGAAAATATGGTAAAGGTTATCCTCTGATTTGTTAATCCGTTAATGGCCATGTACCCGAGACGTCACAAGATCTGTTGATTAGGCTACTTTGTGTATGTAACAGACTCTGCTGGTGTATACACAACCCTCTCTTTGTGCACCTTTCACTCATACGGAAACCAGATGGCGAAATAGTCTGTGAACTAGATGGGAAGGATTTGGAACATGTTTCACAACATGTACAGAACATGTACAGAAATTAAAATGAAATAAAAGTAACAAATCTCAAATGGTTAACATGTTGTTTTGCATCTGGACTACCTAAGATTTCTGAGACAATTTGTTGAACTGGTCAAGAGCTGGGTTTCTAATTTTAACATCCTGTTTTCTTTATGCAATGTCATTTTTTTTCCCCAAGTACATTTTTCGGAACAGAGTGCCCAAAGACATCACAGTAAAAGACAAAATATGAAATAATTTCATTGGTAGAGTACAAAATAAGTATAACACATCTAAAAATGAAATATTCCAATGGGGAATATGTCCGACTGGACTGTGTCTCTTCTTGTTGAGGGTCAGCAAACCATTGTAGGAAAGTGAACCCAACATTCAGGAGATTAACCATACAAATAACAATGAAACCACAAGCCTAGCAAAACTTTAACTGAAAAAAGAAGAACAATAAAGCAGGTTAAGAGGAAGTAAGAGCATTTACAACTAGTATCTACTTGCATGTCCTCTGGGGCTGCTGACTTTTGTAAGGGAAACTTGTCACAGATGTATGATGGATTGGCTTGCCAACGAATAAATGGGAGAGGTGCTCATTTCTAATTGCCACTGCCCATGGTGCTAACAATCTGTCAGAACAAGTGCAATACAGAAGCACTGCCCGTAGTTCTGATTGGCAGCAGTCCTTTGACTTCTGATTCCATGAATCACCTTCAGCTCCTCTTGTGCTCAATTTTATATATAATGTATATTATAAGTTATATTATAAGTATTTATTTTATTTATTCTTTTACACCCTGACACTGGTATTTTGGTATGCAATACAAATGACAAATAAAATCATTTGTTGAAATTATAGTACTGGGTCCACTACTACTTTCAAGGTTGTAAGGTTTAATATAAATATAAATATACTAAACATATACTGCATTATACATTATATTTAATACATTGTATAATATTTTTAAGCTAAAAAGACTCAGTAGCTCAGTGGGTAAAGCTACTCACTCATGCAATGACTGAGTATGATCCCAACATCAAAAATCTTTCACATCAGAATATGAACTCCTGTGGTGCATTTTTTCACGCATTCACCTAGGTCCTGTAAGTGTCCAGGGGAGACAGTCTTTAAAGAGAAGGGAAGCCTTTGTCACAACGGAGTCATCTCATTCCAGACCTTGGCATGGTGAATAATATATTTTGTACAGCCTAATTACGAGTAGTTCTAGTGGCAAATAGCCTATGTGCTTAGACAAGGATTTCAACTGCAAGAAAAGAGAAAACAACGCTCTTGACAAATTTCATGTTGTTAACCGTAACCAAATATCCAATAAAAGCATCCCTGTTTTGACTATGTGGAAAATACCTAGGGCTGTGACATTATCATGCTGGATGTCAGCCGATAGTCATCCAAGCACATGGAAAGTAATTGTTTGAATAGGCCTTTTTAATTAATGCTGGTGTTTTGTTAGCAGGGAATTGAATCCGTGACTGACATGCAAGGTTTCTAGTAAACAGGTAATTTAGCAAGTCGATATTGAACACAAATTCCCTTTAATTTGTATCTCATTCTGTGAAATTTGAATTACTTGGGTATCCATGGCCTCTGCCTGTGTCCTAACGGTCTTCTGTCTTTATTGCCTTCACTGGTATTGTAGGATTTGGAACAATTAAATGTGCCAATGCAATAGTAACCTTGAAGTATTAACTTGAGAGCTTTGTTTATGATTAGATCTGGTTGGAACCAAATTTTAGAACGCATCTTCAACCGGTTAGTTCCTTAACTGTGCATCAGCCACCAGCAATGGTGAGTTGAAATGTGTTTATCTCTGTTAAAGGGTGGGGTAGATAGACCTGCATTTTACAAGAAGCACACTCTTGTTTCATTGGTTTAATGTCTTACCTACTCAATAGATTACAATATTATTTGAAAAATATTCTGAAAAGTAAGGTAGCTCAAGGCTGCCTTATATATATGAAAATACAGTACAAATAATTAAATTAATTTTACTTTTGGATAAACAGTATTCAAAAACAAACTCAAGCACAGCTCAAAGAAATACAGAAACCATCTTTATCAACTAAAATCTACACAAACTACAAAAACCAGACCATAACAAAACACAAGAACTTGCACCAACTGTGAGGAAGTGCAGGGTTATATGCAAAACAAAACCAAGTGGGGAGGTGCTGGGCCAATGGGAACAGAAGTGATCAAAATGGCACACATGGGTCTGTGGAATGTTAATTGAATAATTGCAAAGAGCTAGAAGTTACCAGAACACAAAAAGTGAAGGCAAAAACTGTGAAATTTATTAATTTAGTAATCAAAACCTAATAAAATGACAGAGACAATATCTTTACTGGAACCTTTGAAAATCTTAAGATTTTTTTCTAAATAGATAGAAGTGACCTGAGATTACCTATAGACATATTTTTAAACAAGTTGGCGTGCTATCTTACTAATGATAATATTTACACAGCAGTGGGAGTTTCACCTTTTGCTTGTCTGAAGATAATTAAATAGGAAGGCTAGACTGCTCAGTGTATTGTAAGACCACCATTTTAGCTCCATTAGCAATCTTCACTACCCTAAGGCTGTTTTTAGTAATATACCTACTTTAAAATCAGAACAAAGGCTGCAGGAACTGATTAATAAAGTGCCGCAACTTGTGGTGTGTAGTTTGCAAATAGCTTAATCTCTTAAAATGGGTAAGTTTTGTGAAGCATGAGTATCGACCCAGCATCCCATTAAATTAAGGAGACTCTGAATACGTAGAAATTAATTGAGGTTGTGAAATTATCATATGATTAGAAGTCTGGAGGGTTGCCAAGCTACCAGCCTATGAAACAAAATAAAGTTAATTATAGAAATATAATATAATATTTATAAAGAAATAAAATAATATTTTACAAAAATGAAGACTATCCAATACAATCAGTCAGAATGTATTTTGTAGGATTCACTTAATGACTGGATATTTCACAGATTTACGAAAAATGACTGGATCTCCAAAGGGATATACACTTTTTTGGGGTTTTTTCTGTTTCACACACTATTTTTTTTCCACCAACATTTAAAAACTGTTATTATTGAACATAAATGTTTAGCATATAATGTCTGGGTTGGCATTCTCTTCTTTGTCCAATTTTCAGGACATAGGAGACGTGAGTGTAAAAAAAAAAAAAAAAATGTAAGAAAATCATTGTAAGAAAATGTACACCTGATGGTCTGAAACGCATGTCTAACATTGCTTAAATAAACAATATATATAGCCTAAAGTAGAAAACCATACAGTCTGTAATTATAATCAAATCAATGTAGATGCATTAATTATTATGTTGGGTAGTGTGGACCCACAGGCTGCGTGCCACATGTAGCTGTCTTAATACCACCTGCCCCAATGTTTTTTGAAAACTATTTTGTCTTTCTCTTACTTACTAATCAATGGACAAGAACTTGTGATTCATCACTGAGTGATTCAGTCTGCAATGGCTCTTGTTTGAACGACTTAAAACAGCAATAAGTGAGCCTATGGCGTGATTAAGTTTGTACAGATTTGATCATTTTGATTCTGAAATTAAGTCTCTGATGCAGTACATGTCACCTTGTGGCTTGTGAAAGAAATGAACACTACATCATTTAACTACCCCATGAATAAAAATAAAAAAAAATAAAAAACAGAAAAAAATAAAAAAAAACTACTGACTGAATCAAAGTATGGAGCTGTCCATGTCTAGTCACAGATAAATGTGAGCCCTAATGAGCTTCTGGTAGAAGTGTACAAGCAGACCGAGCCAGTGGAATCTCCTGGTAGCAACTGCTTAATCCTAATTATTTCCCATATACATAATTAAAAGCGAAATTCCCCAAGGAGCGTCTGAGGCTGCATACCCCAAGGGAACAACAGAAGTAGTGCAATAGTTTTCATATCTGCACTGTTCACCCCTACAGAAACAATTCACTGTGAAGGGCACCATCTGCACTGTACAGTTAAACTAGCATGTATTGAACATGTTCACACACCAACTATACAGCTGGAGTACCAGCTGTATACATTCTTGAGACTCATGCTACTCCCTAAGGCTAACGAAACGTCAGGTCATAGTACTATAATCTTCATTCATGCATTTAGCGTGCCAATTTGTGTAAAATAACTGTATTTAGCGTGTCAATATTTGAGATGAGTAATTTTGTAAACAACTCCTTGTAATTACAAGATGTCATATCATGTATGGCAGTGTAATGACTAAATCCAAACTAAATCTCAAATCTCTATTTAGGCCCAGTGACAACTCTCATTTTTCTGTTGAAAGAAAATAGAGGCACCCTTAAACTGTTATGTGGCATTTTTATTTGGAAGACATAAACATTTTAATTATGAGCCTATATTATGAATTTAACAATGTAAGTGGAATTAACAAAAAACTAAGCTAAGATTAATGTGCAAAGCGGTTAATGTGATTTCTTAATTGTTCAAAAATCTCCCACAAAAGCAAATGCATGGACACTGGTTCGCATGTAATCTCAAGGCAAATCTTCCACTGCTTAGATACAGGCAAATAAGACTTTCATTTTTAAAAATCTGCCAAATCTGATCAAACGTAACATTTTTCTCAAAAAACTCTTTTAAAAATGTATTCCATAGAAGTTTATTTCATGCTGGCTGTGCAGCTGAGACTGCAGTAGCAATACAAACTCTCTGTGGAAATTGATACCATAACATGGAAGTCTTAGAAAATATGAAGCATATTTTAACAAGCAATAACGAATGGGTAACACACATATTGCATCTGATGCACTGGAATTGTTTTTTTAGGAGTACATTTGGCAATGTATTGTCACATTGCACAATAGTGCAAATTATAGGCATAAATGTCCATGTTAAAAAAATACTAAAGTTCTGCAAAGAGGTAATACATAAAATCAGTGGGATTCATTGTCACCAACTTTACTTTTCAGCTGTACATTGTACATTGGTGGCTAATGCCAGCAGATTTGACAAATTGATGGTAATATTGTTGTACGCCACCAAATAGGTTATTTTAAGATAATGGATTTCAGAGGACTATCCATCACTATTAAGTTGGTATGAGACTATTTTATAGATATTAGCCTTGGAAAGCTTAACCAATGTATCACCTCAGAAATTAACCAGATTTTTCAGAACATGGCTGCTATTGAAGTGGTTGTAGCCTTCTATGTTAAACTTACTTAAATTAAAACCTGTGTTGGAGATGTTTGATTAAGTTTTTTCAAGAATGAAAAAAGTGTATTGTCCTTGACTTTTTGTGTTTGTATTGTAATGCACAGTGATCTATCTGAGCCAATAAAAATGTAAAATATTGTGGAAAATATGCCTGAGAGTATGTTGGAACATACTGGTTAAGAGAAATAAGATACATTGAGAAGAGCCAATCTCCTATGTTTGCTTTTGCAGAACATAACCACTGATTTATTTAATGCATGTATGATTTGTTATCATATTTGACATGGGATGTCCCACAACCGGTCAAGATCCCTCCCAGGGCACCCTGTAGACTGCTTCCTGTCCAGAGGGCATACCCTCCAGGAGACTGCACCACCCTGCTCAATGGCTGGGAAATCGAAAGGGGGCTGTGCCTGCCATTGCAGACGGTAGTCTGCCAGTTTCCAGTGGATGATCTACCTCATCCCTCCTTGACAACCGTGAAGTCCACAGGGTCGAAGCTTGACTGCCCAGCAGATGTTCAACTGCCAATTGCATGCCCTGAGGCTAGGAATTCGGACGGGATGTTGGCTCTGCTGTCCAGGCACTGGAAGGTTCCAATAGGGGTGTTGGCTGACATCCAGGCACCCGGTCCTGAGAAACATCTGCTGCCAACTTTTTATTTTTATGTTCAAAAAATAGTGCAGGGCCCACCCTCTTCCATAGCAACTACCTACCTCAGCAACTTTATGGCACCCAGAAATCTGAGGATTAAAATATAAATGAAAATATTCTAAAAAGCATAGATGAATATATGTATATATATATACACTGTGTGTGCATATACAGCGGGTGAAATAAGTATTGAACACGTCACCATTTTATCTCAGTAAATATATTTCTAATGATGCTACTGACATGATTTTCACCAGATGTTGGTAACTACCCATGTTATCCATACATACAAAGAAACCAATACAAATGAGCTCAGCAAATTAAGTTATGTGTAATAATGTGAAATGACACAGGG
>JAOYSI010047263.1:0-23819 GCA_025775065.1 Hiodon alosoides | reverse complement strand
TCATTTAATTTGCCAGAGGAGAACCATACTAAACTACAAAACTACATTGGATTAGAACAATGTTACACACTTTCTGACATCACGACAAAATGCGGTTACTCATTTTATTGAATACAACCAGGCTTGTACTGCTTTCCCCAAAAAATAGTCCTCAAATCAAATCACAAGGCGAACGGCATAATATACTTCCTTTTAGACCGTTACTGGCAGACAAATCGAGTCCCGGATCCACCTAAACATGTTAATTTAATTAATGCGTTAATTATCCCCGACCCAAGAAAAACTAATATGCTCAAACGAGTTTCAAAGTGAAATTGTGGTCATGGTTTGGTCCATAATGTAAGGTTCTAAATATAAACTAAGGACTAGCTGTAAGTAATAGTCTCATAGTATCATTTGTTTAACATAAATCGGAATTCTTCCGAGTACAGGTCGACGTCCTTAGGAGACGTCCTTGTTTTTAGCAGGACACCGAACCATATCTGGCTGACATTTGGATCTGGGAGCATGTCTGTCGGCATTTCGAAGCTATGACAACTGATGGCAAGTTGTTGGTTTACAACACGCAGGGAGGGTGTGCAGTTCGCAATAAAGTCAACTTTGGAAACGCGAACGATTCTAAATTGTCCCTCGCGTCAGTGTTTGGTCCACAACACTGGAGTTCTGACTGACATGTCCTGTGTCTTTAAAAGGTTGTCCGCGGTGCTTGAATAAGGATCCTGCATTCCAGCCGGTGCTAGGCTGTTGTTCTAACATGTTGTAAATACAAGGTGTTAGAAAAAATAAAACGGTACACTCAAGATCTATCGCAGAGGTCCGTGATGCACATGTTTACAAACTGGGAAAGGAACGAAATCAAGTAACATCTATACCCAAGTGATGGTTTAACAAGATGTATGGCACGTTTCGAAATACGCTTAATCAATCAATAATACTAATAAAGACTACGGTCACAATAATCCACACATTTCGCCAAATACACTTTAACCCGAGGATGATCAACGTCGTTTTATTTAAACAGACGGATTTATATATAATATTTATTTTGTGAGAAGTGCAAGTGTGAAACCCTGTCAGTTGTAGAATTAATAACAGATCATGTGTTTACGTCAGTATCTCATATTGTATGTGTACAATCATATGTTAAACCTTATTAACAAGAAGAAAACTACCATTTAAAAAGAATTACTCTGTTTTAATGCAATACTAAGCGCCACGAAATCACAGCAGTTGTTACTAGTCAAAAAGGTAATGTAAAAGAAAATTAACATTTTGAACTCCACTTGTACAATAACGTTTCTGCAAAACAAAAATAAAAGTAATAATCTAGAATAACTATTATCATTTTAAACGTGTGATCAAAGACCACTGGGTCGCATACATTCTAGTGTCTCGGAAAAGCGGCGTTATGGCTGAATCTTAGAGCACGAGTCTGCGCTCCTCGTAACCACATTTTCCGCGGACATTTAAGTTTTAAAGTTCAGGAACTGACAGTCCTATTTCTGAAAGATGCGGCGCGTGAATAGTAAACTAAAACACAACCACACACACACACACAAATAAGCTCTAAAAAGCGTCACTTACCTTGACTGCAAAACAACAAAGTTACGAGAGTGCCACAAAGCGCGGCTACGAGCTGCATTTTGGAGCTTCCTCTTCAAATTTAATTTTCTGCAAAATCACTTATTTGTTGATTTCAAAGAATGTCCCTTATATTAGAGGGAATAAGACTCATAACTAATTTCATATCATGACTGCCTTTTCGGACTCCTTCAGTCCTTTACTCACGACCTGCCTTGAGTTAAGAAGTTTCGCTAAACGACTACAACAATACTGCCACAGCGGCTATCTCGATCATGTTGTGAGAGAAGAGCAATGCTGGATGATCAAAACGAGTGTCGGACTGTACCAAATACTAGAAAGGGGATAACGAGTTTAAATAAACACTGATTGGGTGCAATTACGATGGCAGTCAACTTATATCCCCCAACAAATGTTTTATACTACCGTTAATTAGATATATACATGTTTAATAATGTTCCTGTGTCAATGTGTTCTTTTAAGTTCCGGTTCTGGTACTTTTAAGTCCCCCGGGGGTGTGTCCAGGTTGTCGCGTCTAAAAACTACAGACGTTGTGTCATTTCCCAAAGTTAACTCTTCTGAAGGCTAGTGGTCGTAAGATTAAAGGCTGTTTTGGTGAAATTCAGAGAGTTGAACATTCGGTCGCTACTTTTTAGTTATTCTATAGTACCGACTACGCTCGGTACGGGAATAATGACTGGAATTAAATGCAATGTGGAGGGCTAAAACTCAGAATTTTAACAGTTTCAGGTGTAACTTTTGAAAGAATATTGCAAAAGTATGTTTTGAATGTTGTTTTTGGAACGTTCCCAACACATGCTGTTATGAGGTTACTTTAGTAAGTAACCATCTTGAGGTGTTCCAATTCTATTGCAGTTTTGACATGCGGGCAATTCAGCATGTGTTGGGAATTTGGTCAAAATCAAACCAAAATCAAAATCATTACCTAATTTAATACGGATGACTTTTTAGTAATGTGACACACAATTTCAAATATCTTTTTTTTTTTTTTTTAATTAAGAAGTAATCAAAAAAAACAAGTAATCAGTCTTTTATTCTCCCACTCACACACCCCAGGAAGTTGGTAGCAATCGTTGCTTCATGTTTTTAGTGTCATGCGATGGGATTTACATTTAGTAGGAACTTTATAATTGTTATTGCAAGTTTAATTGATGTATTCCTTGAGGTGGTGGAAATGTATTCACTATTCTAGGGATGGCAGTGTGAGCAATACCAAAGGATATATTATTTGGAATCTGGTCCATTGGGATTTTACTACTTGCATACAGGTAAGTAATAAATAAAGTGTTATAGTCCAACCTGTAATGCTGGTGTTCTGAAGTAAGTAATGAATAAAATGCCATATTCTGGCCTCAGTAAGAGGCTGAGACTATTTAGCGACTTCAATGCTGTCCAAGCTCTATTCCCCTGTTTGCCAAAATGCTGTGTATAAAATATGAGTGAAATATCACGAATAATGTGAGGTCCATAGCCTTTCATCGGTGAAAAGAGCTCATACAGCCGCCTTGTGCTGTTTAGCATTGAAAGACTGATGTTTTGTACATTTCCCATCATGTCGTTTCTATGTCAAGACAAGATAAATAGCTGAGCTGCTGCGCTGTGTTTAGCTGTATTCCAGGTGTCAGCCACAGCACTGACGGAGACTGCGCCTAGTTTACCCGGACACACGACAGTTTGAACAGAGTCACGCTATTGTTCAGGGTGCAGGTGCGGGTGGCGGAAGAGACTTTAATGAAATGCATGATTAATGATTTTTTTTCCAGGCAGGATGATTATATAAATTGAGGCGGGTGACTCTTCTCACGTTCCGAACTTATCCCTGCTGGCTCCCTTGCTGGTGCCTCTCTGAGCAGCCTTACAAAGCAGTCCTCACACTGGAACAAATACAATGGTCATCCCTGTCACAACAGGCTCGATGTGCTTCAGCCACGGGAGGCGTAGCTAAAAGGCTAACTACAGCCACTGCAAACCGCACTGC
This sequence comes from Hiodon alosoides, assembly GCA_025775065.1. Lineage (NCBI taxonomy): Eukaryota > Metazoa > Chordata > Actinopteri > Hiodontiformes > Hiodontidae > Hiodon > Hiodon alosoides. Next base: position 20,239 of record JAOYSI010047263.1, on the reverse strand, counting down.
TCTTTTTAACTCTCATAATGAGGCCTCCTGCGCTGTTTGTAATCACTTCCCTTAAGCCAATATCATCTAAATAATAATGAAGCGAAAATATTGTTCGTTTTGGTCTCCTGGACAACCCCCGGCCACCTTCAGTCTGATTCACGAGATGCCGGGCAAAGTGTCGAATGAAGAGCATTTTTGAAGAATGATCTTCTTCTCAGGATCGTTAACAGAGCAGTATGTTATGCAAAGCTTTTAATCTAAAGAACCCAGTGCACTTTCATAAATGCATGAGTTCATTCCAACCCTTGAAAGGAGTGAAGAAATATTCCAGCTATAAAAGATGTTCTCCCAGGATGAAATTCTTTGAATTGACAATTATGAAATATTCCTTTTTTAACTGCTACAGCAACATAAAAATTAGCAAATTAAAACTAGACATGGACTTTGATCTTTCTGGCAAAAGTCTAAAACTAAAAAGGTACTTAAAAATTATAACAGAAACCGAAAAAAAAACTTTGATGCATAAATTGTCCAACCAACACGCTAATGATTTGATTTTAAAAAAAGAAGAAAAAAGAAAGTATCCATAAAATCTTACATGAAATTCAAACTTGTTTGAAACCTTTTTACACTAGTGCATGTGTCTACAACTTTCAAATAAATTATTTTCCTCTAAACAGTCAAACGGGAAACGTTTTGTATTGAGTTACTTTCCCTAATGCAGACTATGTGCTCGTCATTACTGTTATATCCTCTCTACTCTGACACCCTTATTCAGGTAGGATTTTACACTTTCAAACACCTAAATATTTGCTGAAGAAATTAAGGTTGAGTACCTTGCTCAGTGGTATCACAACAGGCCTGCTACTTTTAGTCAGAAGCCTAACCTAATTTCAATAGGCCTCTACATATATCATCCATTGAGAAAAGGGTATGCGTCAACTTTTTTATTTTCTTTGAATAGAGTAATCTCTGAAATGTGAAAAGATCCTCATATTTGAAAAGGGCCTACATGGGTTTGTCCTTAGATAATGCACTTAAACCTCCCCTGTATCTGAAAATATCCAGCTTTTGAGACGTGTAAAACTGAAAAATATCAAAATCACCTGTGATATTAGCATCTGCCAAGCAAAGTATATCCCTGCGTTTGCTTGGCACTTCCACGCGGCCTGTGTTTATGCACAGTCACCCTTTGACTCCCTGAGCATACGGCAGTGAGAGGTCTGGTGACTTAGGAGAGGGGCCAAGACACTTCTTCTTGACAGCCATTAAGAGGGAGTCGGGATGCCGAGACAGCACCTCAAATTCCCACTAGGGCTGATGCTTATCTGTGTCTGCTCACAGCATAAAGAGTCCCTTTATCAAAGATCTCGTCCACCACTCTTAATGGGAAAGGTGGCAGAATACAGAGGCTGCGGAGTTCGCTAGCGCTATCCATTACTAGCCAAGGTGCTGTCAATTGGTCCTTTTGTTGCTCTTTATAGAATAATCTTCTGCATTATGTTAATTCAAGGCTGCAGCCAGCTGTTTTCTTTACTTCAGGGCTTATCTTTAGGAAATATCGGGTTGGGGTGTGTTAGTGTGTGTTATGAGATCCCACTTATTTATATAGGCAAAGAAAGAGCAAAGGGAAAATGTTCAAACACGGTTTTGCCAGCACTTTTAAAATACATTATTCATCAAAGTGTCAAGCTTGGAGTCTAAAACAAAACCATCGGAAAAAAAAACCTAACCAAAATCCCAAATACTGCATTGAGAGGAGAGGTTCTGCTACGGCTGTAACTGGAGAAAATTGTGGCGTCTCCTGAATGAACAAACACAGAGAGATGGCATTTTTAATCCTGCTGCATAATACTCTACTCTAATCAACTTCAGTTATCATGCTGTAACATTTTGATGCTTAGGCATAGAGTTTTACAGGTTGATTTTGTGTTGGTTTTGCATGTTTATTGATATGATATTTGTCTTATTCCTGCTCTCAGTCATTGTCAATAGAGAAAGATGGCTCCGTTTTGTGTTGCACTTGAACCCTGAAACTACAGCACTTTTGGACGTCTGCAAAATGACTAAAATGTAAAATGTTACATCAAATTAACATCAAAGAAAATTTAAGTATGAGGAAACCAACCCTTCAGGAGTATGTTATAGGAAGAAAGTTGTTCAGTGAACCAACCTTTGAAATTACGATTTAGTTGCTTAGCAGATGCTTTTATTCAAAGACTTACACAGCTTACAATTTCTTCATTCATCCACTTCTACAGCTGGATATTTACTGAAGAAATTCAGGTTAAGTTCCTTGCACAAGGATACATCCGTTGGGTGAGACTTGAACCAGCAACCTTTCCGTTGTAAGGCTGTCACCCACTTCACCACCTGCTGCCCTGCTAAGGTTGAAAATAACTAAGATTAACTAATAACTAATGTTCCGGTGTCGCCAAACTGGTGTACTCATATAGACACAAGGAGGCATTGAATTAGTGTTTCCACAATTTCCATGCGTTGCACAATTTTCCACATTACTACTGCATTTTCCAGGTTTCCACTGGTTTCCAGCCCAAATGATAGGTTGCTATGATTATGATGAATTATTAGTTCTGCAATGCAGAGCGCATACATCACAAGGGGAATGCATATTTGCGTTGTGTTTGGCCCTAGCAGACAGGGCTAAGGCACAACATTCTTCCAGCTCCATGTAGATACTGCCCCCCCACTTTCGATTTAGTGCCACAGAAGCGCTAGACTGTCAAACCGGGCTGCAATTTAAAAAGTTTCTTTCAACTGCCAGGGCTGCTGGTGGTGTAATGGTTAAGTGACAGACTTGTAACCAAAAGGTTCTAGTCCCTACCCAGTTGTCGTATCCTTGAGCAAGGTACTTAACCTGAATTTATTCAGTAAATATCCAGCTGTAAAAGTGAATGGGTGAATGCTAAAATTGCAACCTTTGTAAATTGCATTGGAGAAAAGCTTTTGCAAGGCAACAAATTGTAAATTGTAACTATATTTTCATTTCAGATTAGTTTGTCATGTATCTGCGTGAGCCTGTGCAGGGTATTTTCCACTGCAAACCTCTCCTCTGAGGTGATAAATCTTCTCATCCATTATTTTCTGTGTCATAGAGTTTTAAAATTTGTCGCGTAAAAGCAGTGCAGACAACACATTTCACCATAGTTCTCCATTTGCTCAATGAGAAAGGCAAACACAACTTGCGTTCTGTTCAACAGGGAGCAAAGGCAGCTGGCAGTTCTTCACCATTTATCTTCAAAGTTCTCGCTCTTCTGGTCTCACCATGGTAGCCCCAGGATGCCTAGATTAAAGTGGCATGGGTGTAGGACTTACCCTGGGCATGGTGTAATCCTAGACACGTGGATTCAGTGATGCGAGGAAACTGCTGGACCGGGGGTGCGGTACACGAAGGTCTGGCTTTCCCAGCTTAGCCTTCTTGTGGTTTTAAAATATAGTTAGTTTTGTGTCTTATTTCAGCGTACGCTGCGTTTACTCGGCTTTGATGTATTTCAGTTTGTCCTAAATGTGGACTTCCTATTCTTGTCGCCCAGATTGTATGGTTCAGCAGGGATGCTTTGGATTACGGTCATATGAACAACAAGAGCGACATGAGCCTGAACTTGAAATGCAGCGCAGCATTCTGTTCAATACGAGAGATGAGAACCGTCCATCATTAATTTCTTACTTTACACTTGAACCAAGATGAAGGGTCGGGAGCTCATTTATAAAGGAATCATCTGCAATATTTTAGGAGGAGTCAAATTGTTAAAGAAGACAGACAAGCCCTATGCAGTAGAATTGGTTGGCATTATGCCTTATTTTAGTTACATACATTAACAGCCCATACTGGAATGAATATTTTCTGTGACACCCTTTGTTAATCCATGTCATCTCATCACAACAAAAGGAACTCTCTATGTTTCCTGGTACACATTCTTGAGAATATGATAAAAGGATCAACAGATCAAAGTTAATACGTGTGTTTTCATCTCCACTCCTTGTCAGGGGTATGACGGGGCATACGCAAGGTGAATGTTTTCAGCTATTTGCAAACATTTCTTTCCCAAAACATGTTTACTGCTGTAGACAGCTGAAAATATTTGTCCTTTTTTTATTGCCTGCGTAGGAAAACATACATGGCACATTGTTATTGCCTTCTTTGAACCGAGTAATGTGAAAAGTAGCCGTTGACAGGATAGCGTTGCAACTTCCATGAGTCATCGTCCATAGCTTCAGGCCCAGTCCCTGGTGCAAAGTGAAAGGGATTATCACGGCACATCCAGAAACACGTGTTTTAACCCGTGTTGAGTATGGCAGGACGAAAGGGACAAACGTCTTTAAATATTTTCTGAGGAATATCTTCTCTCAGGTTTAGCTTATAATGGGGGAAAAAAGATACATTTTGAAAATACAAACCAGTCACTTATTAGTGCATGATGCGGATTTGACCACTGCTGCTGTAAATGCGCGTTTTAGGCGACAGAGCTGATTGAGATTCCAGGCCAGCGCGGTTACTGTAGCACTGTACAACCGTAATTACTCGCAAACGCGACACAGAAACTGCAAAGAATTTAATAAAAATATTGACATTTTTATATTTTGCTGCAGTAAGGGAGCATCTCCCAGTTATCACATTGTTTATATAATGTATTATTTGTCATCTGTATTCCGAGATGTTCACAGGCCTTGGCATTGCAGAACTGTGTAGAAGTGTAGTCTGCTTTAATCTCAGTTTATTTGCGCATGTGTCTTTTTGAATGATTGTGAATTACTAGTATATCTATCTGCAAAGCTCAAGTAGCCTCTTTATGCCTTTTAATCAAAAGGTGTATTCAGAAATCAAACACGATATGACACCCATGTCATTGTTAACATATTAGCTTTCAGGATTGTATCCAATTATTGATTGCTCAATTTCAAAATCAAAACAGAACACTACAACATAAGACTTATTGCTGTCATAAAGGTTAAGGATTAATAGCTAGTTAGATATAAGTTCAGGGTTAAATTTCCAGGAGAGACAGCACTGTTGTACCTCTGATTAGTATACATGACTAAAAAGTATCTCTATAAGCAGATGTGTAAGCATCAGCATGTAAGCAGATGTGTAAGCATCTCTCGATAAGTAGGCCAACTGTTAGGCCAACAAACAATAGAAAAATATAAAAGGAAATAAAGTTGTCAACAATTAACAGTGAATGTCCAAACAATTGGTTAAGAACTGGTAGCAGTCTTCTTGTTAATTTTAATTTTATATTTCACAAACAATGTAGATGCCTGGAAGGAGTAAAAAACAGCCTTTTTTTGTTTGTTTTGGAGTACACTGTGAGGGTACCATGCACCATGCACTTCCTATTACCCATCCATTTCTTTGGCCACTACACAGGCAAAGTTGTTTTGTCTCGCCTCTAAGTAGCTTTCTGCCGTGGACGCATTTGGCTGTAAAGCGACGCTCTGTCATTTTCTCCTCATAGCTCCCTCTGTGACTTTCCACTGGCGAAAGGCCAACTACTCTATTCGGCAGCAATTTTGACTCACAGTACAGATATATTAGGGCTGCAAAAGTCCTAACAATTTTACAATGAATGGTAAACAAGGGGTGATTGATTATACACTGGGGGACAGTGACAGGCCTTGAGGAGAAAAGAAGACTAGACACTCTTCGGCGGGTTTGTCTCGTTAGAAAAGACAAAAAAAAAGCTGGAGGTCCTCAATGCCCCCTTTCTGGACCTATTGACGTGAAAATCGATACCGTTTAAAGTGTACAACCTCCACAAACCACTGGGTGATTGCTGTTGTATATTACAAGGGATCTTCACAATTTCATATTGAACATCCAGCAACTAGGGAAGCGTGACAACGTATTTCCACTAGTCACTGTCATTTAGAGTGGAGCAAATTGACAAACCTCTTTTCTAAAAGCACAAATAATTATTCAGCACTTCAGCTCTGCTCAAAGCGACTGGCTATAAATCACTCAGCGATGGGAGGAGCCTTTCTTTACCATTCTGCTAGCCCGGCCCTTTTGATGCATTGTAACCGTATCGGCTTGCATGAAACCGAGAAGCTACAGAAAGCAAAACACCTGGAAAGCTATTTTTCAGCAATGGCTTCTTAACTCCTCCCACTAATTGTGTTTTCACATATTCTTTCATGTGCACAGAAGTGTGTCATGTGATCCCAGCATTTTGTTGCAAATAGAATGATGTAGCCATTCAACGAAAAGAAAAAAAAAAAAACCCACCTGTGTCAATACGGTACTGTCTGATGATGCTTTTTGAAGTAGTTTATTTTGTTGGGTCCTCTGTTGTAATTTCAAAAACATCAAGAGTGCATGCATGTATTTTTTTTTATTATCGTACATTAATTCTCCATAAGGTATTATTAAATTAGGTTATTGCGGACACCAGCTGAGCACAGGGAATGTAATTTGAAGCAAATTTCCCTCTCTAGATTTATTAATGCAACAAAGGCATCAAAAACAGAAATGTACACTACCGTTAAAATGTTTGGGAATTTAGAAATGTCCTTTTTTTTCTAAAGAAAAGCAAATTTTTTGTCCATTAAAATAACATCAAATTGATCAGAAATACAGTGTAGATATTGTTAAATTCTTAAATGACCATTGTAGCTGGATACGGCTGATTTTTTATGGAATTTCTACATAGGCGTACAGAGGCCCATTATCAGCAAACATCAGTCCTGTGTTCCAAGGGCATGTTGTGTTTGCTAATCCAAGTTTGTAATTTTAAAAGGCTAATTGATCATTAGAAAACACTTTTACAATTATGTTAGCACAGCTGAAAACTGTTGTGTGGATTAAAAAAGTAATAAAACCGGGCCTTCTTTAGACTAGTTGAGTATCTGGAGCGTCAGCAATTGTGGGTTTGATTACAGGCTCAAAATGGCCAGAAACCAAGAACTTTCTACTGAAACTCGTCAGTCTATTCTTGTTCAGAGAAGGCTATTACATGCGAGAAATTGTCAAGAAACGGAAGATCTCGTACAATGCTGTGTACTACTCCCTTCACAGAACAGCACAAACTGATTCTAACCAGAATTGAAAGAGGAGTGGGAGGACCCGGTGCACAACCGGAAAGGAGGACAAATACATTATAGTGTATAGTTTGAGAAACAGGAAAAGCCACGTCTCAGACTGGCCAATTTGGGCAAAAGAACAGAGACATTGGACTGAGGAAGATTGGAAGTGTTATGGGCAGACAAATCTAATTTTGAGGTGTTCGGATCACAAAGAAGAACATTCGTGAGATGCAGACCAAATGAAAAGATGCTGGAGGAGTGCCTGACGCCATCTGTCAAGCATGGTGGAGGCAACGTGATGGTCTGGGGTGCTTTGGTGGTGATAAAGTGGGAGATTTGTACAGGGTAAAAGGGATCTTGAAGAAGGAAGAATATCTCTCCATTTTAAAAACACCATGCCATACCCTATGGACGGCGCTTGATCGGAGCCAATTTCCTCCTACAACATGACCCAAAGCACAGCTCCAAACTATGCAAGAACTATTTAGGAAAGAAGCAGTCAGCTGGTATTCTGTCTATAATGGAATGGCCAGCACAGTCACGGGATCTCAGATCTATTGAGCAGTTGTGGGAGTAGCTTGACCGCCATCAAGCCAATCCAACTTGTGGGAGGTGCTTCAGGAAGCATGAGGCGAAACCTCTTTAGATTACCTCAACAAATTAACAACTAGAATGCCAAAGGTCTGCAAGGCTTTAATGGCTGCAAATGGAGGATTCTTTGACGACACAATTATTATTTCAATTAAAAATCATTATTTCTAACCTTGTCAATGGCTATATTTCCTGTTAATTTTGATATATTTCCTATTCAAACTCATTTCAATTATGTAATTTCTAAGTGACCCCAAACAGTAGTGTACGTGTTTAAGATAATGTAAAAAAAAAAAAAAATGTAAAAAATGTTTTGCAGTTTTCAGTGAAGTAGGAGAACATTAAACAATATTGGACTGTATGAGTGCAGCAAAAGAGAAAAAACAACATCAAAACTTTATTTTCATTCCTTTGTTTTTTAGAAATATTAAAAGGCATTTCAGCATATCAGCATGTGAAAAGTACTGTCCCCTAAGAGGTGTTCTAATGATATCTTTATTTAACTAAATATATTTCCCTCCAAATCAGTGCAAATTTATGCAGACAATCTTTAGGCCGTAGTCCCATTGCTTTGATTTGAACACAAAACTACAGCTGTCAGCCTCAGTCTCCAGTAATTTAATTACATGCTTCATTTCTTTAGTTAAAGAAAAAGACATAAACAATCTGTGCAATAATTCTGATGCCCAAATCTACACCTTCAGATCCACATGTTCAGATTAGACTCATCCAAATTCAAAAGTAAATAAGCATTTATTTATTTATTTTCCCTTTTTGTAGTCAATCCAATATCTCACGTAAATTAAACCTAACGTTGATGTATTTCGTTTCTCCAGTTTAAAACGTCTTGGACATGTACACAGTCAGGATATTATTGCTGGTATACTATTACACAAATAGAAAATTTGTGTAAAGCTTAACAATCGTGGAGTAATGATTGTCTGGCGCCATATTGGATGAAACTTGTTATTATTATAACCACAGGGGAAATATTACCAAGCTTGAAGCTTTTTAAAACAAAAAAAAATCCCTTACTTGGCCAGGTTCAGCTATGTGGGAAACAGACCAGTATAAAAATTTTGACAAACAGAAACACACATGATTTAAGAATGTACTTCCAAGTCATACCACAGTGAACAATCTTTCAGAATAAGACAATAACTTAATTACAATAACGGATGAAGAACGTATGTATTTCTGCAGTTCACTACAGCTAAAATACATGTAAATCCACTAAACCTTTTTCTAAACGTAAGCTACTTCCAGTCAACATTCAGTCAACCTTTGGTCATGCAAACAAGTAATTCATTCCAGTCGAAGTGTAACCCCAACTGTCAATGGTTACTTTGAGTTAAACGGTGGTTCGGGCATGTTCAGCATCAACCAATACAACATCACGGGCCAATTAAAATACTTGGTTATTAGATATGGCAAAAGCATTAACCACTTTGGACTGTGTGCTTCATAAGTGAGGAAAAAAAAGTTGTGATTTTTAAAAATTTAGATTGTTTAAAACTTTTAAATGATTGACAGATATATGGCCCCATAACAAAAATGCAAGGACCTAAACTAATGTGGCTGAAACACAAGGGTGAATATCAAATTCCCCCCAGTAGGTACTGATGTTCCAATCAGCATCCTGAAAATGTCTCCTGCATGCTCACTCTAATTTGTCAGAGGGAGGACGACGACCGCGCTGCTTTGCCATTGTGAACCCCAGACGGCCCATGTGGAAACAACGCCAGCGACTCCTCTGGGCAGCCTTTGCAGATCAGAATGATTTAGTGCAGAGGGCCAGGGGAATCTGGAAGTGCTTTAAGCCTCTTATTCAATTTCCTTTCAAGCTCACAGGGCCACTCATGGTAAATAATCGTTTTCATTCGGAAAAAAACAATGCTTTCATTCCCCTTAATGTCTTTAACATGTTGGAGGTGCATTTGGGCGCTGCACGGGTTTCTACGAGGCCCGTCTCCAGCAGCCACGTAAAGCCCATTGCAGAGGAGCTTCCTGGCACCTGGGGTCGGTACCTGCTGTTTCCGGGGGCCAGCTGGGATGAGAACGGGATTCAGCTTTAAAGGTTGGTTTTAAAAAGCCCGACCGGTGAAAGACGTGTGAGATCCATGGGCAGCGTGCTGTTCCAGCATCACCGGCATGTGGCATTACACCCCCACTGGCTCATTCAGCCCTGCTCGCCTTTCTTTTTCTTTCACAAGCTTCAGCCAATGAAAACCCGCTACGATTGGCCACGTCCTGTGGATCGCAGGACACATCAGATCTCAAAATTTCAGACTGGCTCGTTTTTGGTTCAGTGTTATAGCAATGGATTTTTGCACAACCTCTCAACCTTTTATATTAAAGGCAATAATGCTATGACACCAAAAAATGAGAATTCAATGAAAAACGTGAGCATGAATAAATGTATTGTGTTTTTAAAAAAATAATTTTTTATATCACTTTTTAGCTACTTAGCAGACATTCTTACACAGAAAGCCCTAAACTGACACATGAACCATTTTACCAGAGAGCTACTTACTCAAAAAACAAAAATTTTTACAAACAGAATTTGTAAATACACTTTTAAAATTTAAAACAGTAGAGTAAAACCATCTTAACCCCCCCCCCCCCCACCCACTGTGCTGATGTGTCATTGTGAGCTTTGAAAACGGATGTGACAGTCAGAGCTAAGATTTTATTTTGATTAATTTGGGATACAACTTCATTTATTTAATAAACCTGTAAACCTTCTGTCATCATTCATTTCTGTGTAAAAACATACCATTTCTACCAGCGAGGTTCTGCGATTGAGTAATTGACAAACGTAAATGCAGAAACATTAATTTGGCAGAAAACTGAAGACACACGCTTGAAACTGCACACTAGTTTAATTGCTTTTTCACAGCAAGGGCGATGTGCCTTTTGGGAACATTACCACTTGTTTCATCGCTTCCTTTTAACCATAACTTTCTGCCAACTTCAAAGTAGATATGAAAGTAGTTAAATGAAATAGTCCCCAATAAGCATGCCTTAGTGAGTCTCATGTAGGATTATCATTTTTTTGGATGTGGACTGGAGACAACGTGTCCCAGGTGACCCAGAAGAACTCGCATTTTTCAGGTTTATTTGCGTCTTGTTTTCTGGTTAAGAAAGCCACCGGAAGAGGGCACAGATAACCGAGTTGCCTGCCCTTCCCGCACATTTCATTTGGCCCTCCAGCAACTGCGATCCTTTTGTGACTTGCCAAGCTTAAATCCATAAATCTTTTTTTGTGTGTCTATGGGATGTTCATGCATAAGCGGACATTGTGTTTAACCTAGTATTTTAAAACAAGTACAAACATTTAAAAATACGCCTGAAGTTAAATAGATCACAGAATGCCTTTTCCTCCTGCAGTTAACGGCTACAGTTTAATTGTAAGGTGTTTGTCATAGCATAAATGGGAATCACAAAGCTTTGAAGTGAAGGGCAACTAAGCCATTTGGATTCTCTGGACAGCAAAACGCTGTCTTTGCAGAAGTATTTTCAGCTGCAAAACTTTGCCAACCCACTAATTGCATTTTACATAACTTCATTGCTTTTTTCCCTGTTATGAGTAGAAGATATAAGATACTTCCAAAACAATGAAAACCGTACTAAGTAGAATTTTATTAAATGGGATTAGAGGGGTTTTGAATTGGTCCCAACCCAGGTGACATTAGCACTTTCATGACATGCTGCAATTCAGAATAACTGAGATATATTATTCAAAACAAAATATTATTCAGTAGGTATGGAACTATTCCCCCTTTGGCGTATTGTGACTAAAGCCATTATCATTTTTGTTTCAGCTTACACATCTTTATGCATTTGTTAGTCACCAAAATGAATAACGGCCCTCGCCTAAGGAACAAAGCTGAAATAAATGACATGTTGATTGATTGAACGGGGGCTTACATATTAGTTCTGCAATAAGGACCTTGGAACAATTCCTTCTTAATATTACCATGTCATTATGTAACAAAATTTTAATACAAAATATAAAAGTCAAACAATTTATCATGCAGCGTCACTCCAGACAGACAGACAGTAATGATGAAATAACACTGTTATTATTAATAATAAAAATGTATTTGCTTTGAAGATTCTCTTCTAAACTTTAAATTGTTTGTACAGATTTATAATAACTGAAGAAATTCAGTTTAAATGCCTTTCTAAAAGGTGCACCAGCATTTCCTATATAGGTATTTGCTCTTGCATCCTTTCAGTCAAGTCTACCAGCATTTTCTTCTCATACATTAGTGCACCATAATTCCCAGGTATTCTAACCTCCAGCCTTCTCTGAACAAGTTCAGTTCCTTTCCCACTAAACCATCAGTCACCATATTCCTGCCTGAGATTTTGTTCGGGATACGTGCAGTAAATTACATTCTGTCGTCACTAATGGACAGAAATGGGTTTGGAATCAAATGGTCAGAGTCACATGCAAGTCAGCTGCAGAGTGAGACACCCATGCCACTTAACACGCATCCACCATCATCTCCCGCTAGCATGTTTCCACTTTACATGGAGAGGCATCATTTATTCAGCGTGAATCACTCATCCTGCCACTCACTCAAGTCCTTCGAGTGGGCATGTATTGTGTCAAAACACATTAAATCTAATTTTGCTGCCCATGTTACTGCTCTCTTCCAAAGCAAACGTATTAAAAGCTAAATAATAAGCTTTGTCACCCTAAATTTCATGGTATGTATATAAAATAACTTTTGTATATTAAGCTACCATTAACTTTACAGCGTACTAACTTTATAAATATTTATAAGACTGAATTTGTTAGTCGCCAGTATTTTCACTTCTTCATAAAGTGAAAATCCCTGGTCAGTGCTGTATGTTCACAACCCTCACATTTATCCAGGAATGATATTTGTCAGTTCCCTGGTCTGAGAATATCAGTATTGCTCAGTGGGACTTTCAGGGAAAGTCAGGTATCGCTTTCAAAGGGAGCTTCTGGGTTTTCATTCTCCTGGAGCTCAAGTTTGTTTGCTTGCCCTCCCTCTGCCTGTGGGGAGTGGATTAAGTTTACTCTTGCCAGTTTTCAAAAGGTGAAAGCTTATAAAACACAAATCCCTCCAGGCTGCTGCATCTGCTGCCAAAGATTTTATATCAAATACTTTAAGGTAGTAAGAGATCATGAAAGGACAAAAAAAGCAATTCCATTAGAAGTTTAACCACTACCCATAAGATGATTGGCGACGATGTGAAATGAGAGCGTAGCTAATTGAGGCTGAAGAGATTTTGGCCATATCAGAAAAAATAAATAAACAAATAACTGTATTTATTTATTGACTTACTTACTTTATGGCTGTGTTGGAATGGTGGTATTGTTGAATTGGTGAAGCTGAAGACTGAAGCTGAAGTTTAGAGACCTGCTGCAGTACTTGCAAATGTGCTTTGACATTCCTTACGGACAGAGGGCTTTTGAACCTTCTGCCAACTGCACAATTGGAGAGTATCAAGGATTTCACCCCTTGAGCTAAGCGAGGAAAGATTTATTGAAACAGTAGCTTAGCTTGAATTGGATCCCTATTCATTGTAAGAGTAGCAGCGAGCTTCTTTTTTTCTGAAGCACATATATGACATAATGTTTTGACCTTAAAAAAAAAAAAAGATTTTTAAGTTTCACTGTTATTGTTTGGTCGTCTTTTTACTGGCCTTTAATCATGTGTTTATTTGAATAACATTGATTACAGTGGCAAAACGGTGGATGTTATGAGGCACGTGTTAGCTAGAATCGCTTAAGGCAGACTACTCCGTTTACTGGAACAGATCAAGTGCCAAGACAATCTCTGTCTCCAGCCAGCTTTGAACTAGTGTCCTCTTGTACCCCTTAGTTATGGCCCCTCTTCTCTCTTTGCTCGAAGGTCAGCTCTCTGCGGTGCAAACGAAGGTACGAACAAAGAAATGCTATCCAGATTGCTTTTATTTCTCCAACATTTATTTTACTGGCACAGACGGCAAAAACTGTCCTTTGTCCACACACCTCAAGCTTCAATATTGTAGCATTATGTCATCGAGGTAATCCAAAAGCAGCCTGAGGCAGTCGTTACTAATTGCAGCCAGTAACCTGACCTCTACATTAACAAAACACAGACATAACATGCTCCCACCAAATGTAATGTGTAAAAAGGTTACATCATTGTTCAAGTAATGTGTTAAACTATGATGAGTTCAGTGGTGAACGTAACTTTAGGCAAATGTGCATGGCCTGATCACCAGCAGGCAAATGACATGAGCTGGATTCAAACCAGGGAATTCCAGATCATTCTGCTCAAAATGTAATCTATTTATTTAGATGGCATATCCAAGGGCTTTGGATCTTGGAAAAGTTGCTACGAGATGAAGAAAGATCATGAGAAGCTACAAAATGATGTACCGTTCTCTTGATCTTTTAAAGATCTCTTTGAGCACTCAGAACTCAGAACTCAGAACTCTCGAGCGGTGTGACACCCCATCCCTGCCCGTGAGGGGCTGGCTTAGGGTGTCGTCAGAACCAGAAAACTATGTGTTTAATTCCAGGCTGAGGCATACCAAAGACCTGAGAAATAGTTTGTCCAGACATTGTGTACATTGGTCTGTTGGTGGCTACAGAAACGGGGATACCCTGTGGCGCTCTGAGCTGTTAGGGCTTTGAGCTTCGACTTTGGCATCAAACTCCTGAATCTCTTGTGCCTTCTGTGCATTCCAGCCTTTCTTGGAGCGGAGAACACTCAATTAATCAGGTTTTGGTCAGATACAATGACGTGAAGCAAAAGTAAACCATTTGGAACACACGCTCTCTAAAGGAAGCCACAGTGGAGTGGCAGCTCTGATTTATCAGTGCTCCTCAGACAGCTAAACCGTTACTGTAAGTGCTCATGTTTAAGACGTCACACTGCTCATTTTGTGTCATCAGTACCTCTAAGAGATTTTCTTACTAGGCCTACGTTAGTCATCCTAAAGAACTGGGGAATTTGCACAAGTTCAGCTGCTGCAAATGTCAATTCGAAAATAACAGAACAAAGGGGCACAGCAAGTTACTGCGGGTACTGCGGGATCGATCTGTTGACCCAAGGGGTATCCACGCAACAAAAAAAAAGGAAGCACAAGCGAATTGATTAAACATGAGTACTGCTAATGGAACCTGGGGCACGCTCTCCCTGGGAGAAAAGGGCCTACATCAGAATCACCAAAAAAAGAGGCTGGAGCAGAAATCCCCGCAGTCCCCTCCATGTTCACTTGCCTGTCAAAAATGTCACCCCCCCAGACCCACAGTGCACTTTCGATCGATATAGTTAATGGACAAGGGAAGAACACTATAAAAATGGATTATTAATGAAACCAAGTCCTCGCTGTGATCCAACCTTAAAGCAAGCATATGTCAGGAGTTTTATAAAAACAATAATGCATCGAAATAGGGGAAATAAATACAGACTCTTTAGATAGACCAGTGCCCTGAAACATTGCATGTCTGCTTTTAAATCCATGGATAGCATCATTGATATGGGGCACGTAGCAGCGGGTGTCTTTTTTTACTGTAGGGAAGAAGCCGCATCCGGGGAAATTAGGAGCATGCAGAGGAACTGATAAGTTTGGAGATGTAAGATTTGTGACCGTTCAGATCTGATGACAAAATATATATGGAGTAGCTCAGCAGTTACTTGAGTTATGGAACCGCTGTACTGCAAAACGAATGCCACCTTTAAGGCTAAACGTGTCAGCATGCCTTATAAAATATCGATGATAGAATCACAAAGCTACATTTAAATAGATTAAAGTGAGTTTGATAATGTTGGTCTATTCTAATCTAAATCTCACTGTTTATGACAAAATTGTATTGCCCTACCTAAAAAGATATTTAGATCAAATAACATTACAAGAAATTAGTCATTCGGTAAATGACAGGCACATTTTTTAAAAACTGACAATGTTAATTGTACAATACATCCTCTAAATCCAAATTTAAAAAAACAACCCACTGCTGTTTGGTTTTAGACCACAACCTGTAATACAGAAGGTGAAGAATAGCATACTGACTCTTTGGTCAGTGTTTGTCATGACAACGGAATGGTAAAATCCCTGGGTCTGCATGGACACCTCAGTCCAAGGCATTTGTTTGTGTCAGTGCGACCAATTATAGCTCTTTGACTGAGAGAGGCAATTTAACAGTCTCGTTTTCCATTGATGTGCCGTTATAATGTGCGGTTAATAACCCTCCCTCCCCATGATATGGTTTTCTGGGTTTATTTTTTATTTTTAAAAATAAAAGGCAGGTTATACTTACGTATACTGAAACTATACGTTTCAGATAAGCACAGTCTCACAGTCAGAGTATGGTGTTTAACCGGGATTCAAATCAAAATCTTGTGTTAAAATTTATACCAACATGTATTCTGTTTGAATGCAGAAAATTAACTATAACCATGGTTTATATTAATTTTTTAGCAAATAGTCGGTTTAGGCCTTGCAGAAATGATTGAATGAGCCGAAGGTGTACTGTATTTAGAAAAAAAAATCCAGCTCTCTCCCTCATACTTTTCTTCTCTCACTCCACAGACATTATTTTTCATATTATTGTCATGGGCACACTCTTTATCATCGTAGAGGCGTGCGGTAAACGTTGCTTCTGAAACATGATGACAAATGTTTGTAATCCAGATGTACTGTGACTTTACGGGACTGTACGTTATGCATTTATATAATCCCCACAGTGTATGAGCCAGTTTCAACAACGCTGCCATCTCACAAGAGTGCCTGGAGGGAATCAGGTGTATTTACTGCCTGCATCCATGGGTGACCGTTTTAAGTCCAGTTAAAACAGTTCCCCAACTAGGGGAATCATTAAATCATTATTTCTAGTGGACATCGCCTCAACAACATAAGTCTTTTCACGGTATGGCTTGCTTGTATTCTTCCAGTTATAGAATGGAGTGGGTTTACCACGTGGATTGAGAAGGATTATCAAGAGTCAATACCTTGAGCAATAAGCTCTGTTATGTTACTTGGGCAAATATTGACTTTAGGTTTTCATCTGACGCACGGCTTTTTGGGTTTCTCTTCATAATGGATACTACAAAGCTGAGAGATCGTTCATTGATTTGAATAAATCATTAAGACTCTCCTGATCCATACAGTGACAAGAGCATGTCGGCGAATGTCTTTGACTTTTGAATGATCTATCCCACTTTTTTTTTTTTGTCCTAATGGTGATGAAATTCAGGGCTCTACTGTCCTTCCCAACAACTGAGATGAACAAGCTCCCCTACCTGGAGAACACACTGAATTGGCACGCTAGGCGGAATAGACCACTTTTGGCAAGGCTTTGCAGGTACATCGTTTTATATTGGTCCCTGCATTACGTATGCTTAGACATTCTAAATGAAAAATCTGTAGGTCTTTTATGATGCCACCAACTTTTAATCAAAATATAGTTTGGCAGCAGTTGGCAGCAGTTATCCTTACTCTGCATTAAACTAACATGTGGAGAATCGTTGTACAAATGAACTGGGATTAACATTCACTGCATGATTGTTCTAAATAACCTATGACAAGTTAATACGTTCCTCACTGTATAGTCCTCCCAACTCCAGGTCTGGGCCCTGTCTTTGCCGGATAGTGCATCTCACCAGGTGTTTTTTTATTTCTTTGCTAGCATTGTCAAGCCTTTCAGACCATCCTCAATAAATCTGTAGGCTTGGCCTTCAACCCTGCATGTTTACGTTGTAAGAATAAGTCAGTAAATTTTAAGGTTGTAGCTATAGCGATACGGGTGAAAAATGTTTCTATTTTAAACTTAAATGTGGCAGTCTGAGCATTAAAAACAACACATAGCAGAATACTTGTAAATTTGAAGGATAAGTGACTTTAAAACTTTAATGGCACTGGACCGTTAAACAACATTCAATAAAATGTCCATAACCGTTGAAGGTTAAAAAAAAAGGTAACAATAACAATAACTATAACAAGCCCCCTAAGTGGCTAAGTCAGTAAAGGTGCTCGCCTGAGTGCAGACTGAGCCCTATGATCTAGAGTTTGCCCTTTTGAATCTAGCTAACGCCATTGGCAGATTAATGTAGCATGAATCTTAGTGCAAACGTAGCATGACTTAGTGCATGTACTTGATTATGGTGCGACCGTATAGCTAATATCTCTACCTCCTGCTCTCTGTCGGTCACTCTGCTAGCATTGTGTTTGTGTGTTTTCGCCGCAACTCTGGCACCAAATTAAGAGCTCAAGAGCTCAGTTGAAATGCATTAAAATCATTAATTTCCAAACTATTCCACGACCCTTCATGAGTTCTTGGTATATTTTTTTCAGATATGGTGTGCCATCTTGCCTTTTGGTTATTGTTTTCAATAGCAGTGTTTTGTTGAATATCAACAGCCTCTTTTCAATGCGCCAGCACTCTAAACAATCCCAAGTCATAACTCATTAACACACCGGCAAGCTGGACATTATTAACCCAATATCGAGAAAATCTTGGATTTCTCTCAGTTATATGCGAGATACTTAGGATGTAATCCACGTTCAAGGGCTGTATCCAGGTCTGAATGCTATTCCCTGGTGTGAAATTGGAATTTTATGCATTTGGTTAAAGAGGAAAATGCAAAACGTTATTAAGGAGATAGGACATAATAAGGAGAGCGGGGGAAAAAAGCCTCGTAACAGCCTTATCCCTTACTGGAGAATTGCTAAAAGCCGTTTCTAACAGAACTGTAGCAGAATGGCTCCGACAGCCCAGGAAAGATTGATGGACCTGATGCGCAAAGTCATGGTCCGTTGAAATAGAAAGAAGAAAAAAGTTGATATTTGTGTGTTCACAACTCAAGAACACAAATCCTTGTAGAAGGATATGACATGTGGCAAGCCCTATGCATTTGATTTGCTTAAAGGAAACGAGAGGTTAGTTAATTAAGCATTGAGCCTTTTGTTAAAGGGACAGACTCCTTTTGTTTTATGGTGAATGAACTGTAAAACCCAGGAGGTCACAAAACAGCATGGCAAGGGGCAGAGATAATGAAGTTCACCGTTCACTGATTAACAGTCATTGCACCTGGACCCCAATGGGGGGGGTCTAAACCTGAGATGGTCTTGGCTTCTGAAGTAACCCCTGGGGAGGGAAAGTTAAAGCATGCTGCTGAGAGAGGACCTTTGATATTTAGTCACTAAGATCTGCACATTCAGTAAAAGAGTGAGTGACCAGTCCTGTCTGAGACGCTTGCTGCCTCTCCACTGAATGTGCACTTAAGACATAAAAATTTTTTGAGATATTCTGCCACTCGTCAGTGAGATTTTTTGGCGAGACTAATGCTTGTAAAGGTAGAGGGTAAAATGAATGCTGCAAAATACAGGGAAATCCTGGAGGAAAACCTTATGCACTATACAAGAGAACTGAGACTTTGGGGAAGATTTGTATTCCAGCAAGACAACGATCCCAAGCATACAGCCAAAGCTACACAAGAATGGATAAAATAGAATAAATTTAGATTCACTGGTAGAAATGAATTTTGACTTTGATACGAAAGAGTAATTTTCTGTTCAGTGTCAAAAAAGTCAAATGCAGTTCGCTATGATTCAATATCTAAACAAATAACACAAAAAAACATCCAAGGGGGGTGAATACCTTTTATGGGCACTTTTATGGGCACCAATGCTATATATAATGCCTGTTTGGTGCAGGTCTTCTCATCTTGTCAAAAGCAAGGTTGGTGCTCTACTCAGCAACTGGAGTATAGCACATGTCACCGTTTTAAATTTACAAAGTAGTTCAAACTCCATGAATAAGCATCTCAACTCAGTGGGTCTGTGTTCCTCGATTCTAAAGCACCAGTTCAGTTAACAAACAGTAATGATATCCAATATCCAAAGAGTTCCCTTCACTGACTATATACAATTTATTTCATTATATCAAAACAAACAACCAGCATTTTTAAAGGGAATAGTTGTTAATTTTTTTATACGTTTCTTATAAGTCAATTCATGTATGTGTTTTTATATGAATTTATTGAATTTATTTATGTATATACATGTGGTAAATAAGATAAATAACGTCTTATTTTGACATCATTTAAATCAGTTCATAATACATGTAGCATACTCAAAGTGGATTTTCAATATTCCAAAACATGTACATATTATGTTGAAAGATGTGCATGCACATGCAACTCTGGAGCTGAAAAGATAAATATCATAAATCAAGGCATTGTCATAGATGTACATTTTTGAAATATCTTGTGTACATCATAAATATTGCAACAAACCAAAGATATTGCCCAAGGTAGTCAGGATTAGTTTGACACGTCTCTATAACAACACTACAAGAACAGCCTACAGCACAAAACCATCACAAAGACCCAACTTCACTTCTACAGCAAAATTTACGGCCCATCAACAGCAAATAGTGCTCTCCTATGGTATAAAACTACCGACAGTCTTTCTAAGCTTTTGTTTTTGCAAGATTTATAAACTCAATATTTTGGTAATTGATTGATATTTTACATTTTTAACATTTTTACAGTGTAACTTTTCATATAAAATGCTTTAATGATCACACTCATATCATAATGATACACAGCACATTTGCTGACAAATGTGGAAAGTTTGATATTGTTGA